>JANVCC010000038.1:2047556-2277811 GCA_025345505.1 Todiramphus chloris collaris | reverse complement strand
TCCCCCCCATCCCCATCCTCCTCCTCCTCCTCCTTTTCCTTTACCCGGGGAGGGGGGAAAAGGAAAGGAGAAGGACGAGCAAGCATCTCACCTTTCTTCCCCCTCTTTTTCAAGCCGCCTCGCTCCGCAGCCCGGCGCGGTGATACCGCAGCAGCGGATGTGCCGCTCCCCGCGCAGCCGCCGCCGCCGTCGCCGCGGGCAGCCCCGGGGGAGAACGGCGGGGACGCGGGAAGCTACCCCCGACCGCCGGTAAGTGCTTCCCGGGAGGGTGCCGGGCTTGCGGGAACCCCGCGAGAAGCGCAATATCCCCCCCCCCCATTCCCCCTTTCCCCTTCCCCGGTTCCGGAGCCGCTGCGGTGCTGGGCCCGGTGGAGATTCCCCCCCATCCCCGGGGTTTAGGGGGGGGGCCCGGCCCCGCACCGGAGCCGTGAAGGAGGAAAGTTTGCGGTAAGGAGCCGCGCCCCCCGCGCCCGTTGCCGGTAAAGTTCCATCGGGCGGGGAGGTTTCCCGCAGCGGACGATTGGTTTCGTACCGTACCGTACCGGGAGCATCCCCGCTTCGCCTCGCACCTCCCGGGCCGGCGGCTGCGGTGTTCCCGCGGTGTCGGGAGAGCGGGGGCTGCAGCATCGCGCTCCTCCCCCCTCCGCGCTCTCCGCTGTTGCCCCGGGGTTCGGTTTGGCTGCGAACCGCTGGTTTTTGGGTTATTTGGGGTTGGGGGGGGAGGGGGGGGGGTGGAATTTTTTTCCGGTGGTTTCCCGGCGGCCGCGTACCTGGGCCGGGGGGGGGAGAGCGGAGCGGGGCCGGGAGCGGGGCCGGCTGTGCCGCGGGGCTGGCAGCGTCCCCGCGCCGGGATTTGCATGCGAATGGGAGCGTATCCCGGCAGATGTCTTGCCTCATCCATTCACACGGAGGAATTTGAAAAGACAAGGAGTCTTCAGTGTAACAATAGCCCTTAAGAAAAATGGCATAAAGGCGCAGTGTGAGCGGGGAGCTGCCCGGGACCGGCGGCTCCGCCACCTTCCTCCCGGGGCCGGGGTCACCGGGGAGCGGGGTCGATTCCGCCGGCGCGCACCTGGGTCACTGCGGTTGGGTGGCGGGGAGGATGCCGGGCGGGCACGGAGAGCTCCCGCCGAGCTGCCGCAGCCCCCGCCGCTTCCCTCGGCACCGGGAGATGGGCTCGAGGGTTTGGGTTTGTCGGGTTGCTTTTTTTCGGTTGGGTTTTCTTCAAGATGCGCGGAGGCAGGAGCGGGACAAAGGGCGGGCGGCCCCGCTCGGCTGCCCTTTGTTGGGGGCTGTCAAAGGGGCCCTGGAGCGGCGGCCCCCCCGCCCGCAGCAGCCCCTTTGAGAGGGACAGAGAGCGCGCATTGTGTCAGCGGGCTCTGCCTCACCGCGAGGGACGCAGCAGATGTTGGCCTGCTGCTGGGTTACATCTCCCCCCCAAGTTATTTAGTGCTGGTTCGGTGCGTTTTTCCCGCTGGGAGATGGAAGGGAAAGTAACAGAATCGAACTCCTTCCAAGTAGGGAATGATGCTGTCCGAAGGCGAGAGATCGCGCACAGGATGCTGCTGATCTTTGTCCTGCAGCTGCCTGGTAGTTCCCAAGTAATGATTCTCTTCAATGTAAAATAGTTTGTGAACCTTTAGGTCTTTTCCTTACAGACTTAAAGGATTCCTATAGAACGAGTTTGATATTTCCAAACAAGGCTATAAACCTTTTATGGAGACTAATTTAGACGGACACGAGGTGATCTCACAGAGGACCAGTCCCACTCCCGGCTGGCAGCTGATGGGCCCTACCAAAGTATAGCCAAAAGTTGGAATTTCATTTAAAAGACGGACACAGCAAGAGGCAAACCAGTGTGCAAAGCTTCCCAGGTGCCAGCAGTGGGGAGTGTGGGATTTGTCCCGTCCCATCACACCTCAGGCTCTGTTACCCTCAGCCTGGCGCCCTGGGTGCTGTCGCACAGCCCTGCACACCGTGACACGCCAGGGCCTGAAAAGAGCGAAACCGGGGCTGTGCAAGAGCTAAACTTTTGCCTTGACAGCTAAAAAGTTACCGAATAAAGTTGTATGCGGTCCCTACAGAATGCTATATCCCAGCAGGCGTGCAGGAGGTTAACTGGCCAGTTACTGCGAGGACTGTAAATTGTCTCCTGTGTTCCTACAACAGACAGGAATGATACCGCTGATTAGCGAAGGAAGCAGGTTCGTGTATCAAGTTGTATAGATTATAGAAGGCTATCAACCTTGCAGTGTTAATGGTGAAAGACCTTTCCTCTCGACGTGAGTAACGCCGAGCGCATCCGAACTTGTGCCGCAAAAAAGAAACTCGTGTTCGCTCTGCTTCAGCAGGGCCCGGGCAACTCTGCAGGAGCAGATCCAGCTCGGAGGCTGGGAAGCCCTGCTTGAAAACCAGTCCTGTGTGCATCGGCTTCCAACTCGCCGAGACGGCGTGCTCATCTAAATAAGCACTAGTGAAAGCTTCCATTGCCGTATCGTACATAAAAACCAGTAAGGACCGCTGGAAATCCCGGCGGGACGTGGGGCGTGGTGGCAGAGCCCGGGCGGAGGCGATGCCGCAGTCTTTTGTTTCTCTTCGACCCGGCGTGGTGGCACTGCAGGAGCCAGGGAAAACTTTTGCTCCTCGCTGCGCTGTGTATTCCTGCTGCGTCCGTCTGGCAGCGGGCGGCTGCTGCTGCTGCTGCTGCCAACCAGGCGGCACCCACCGGCTTTTCTTTTTGGTAGGGATGCTTAAAGCACCTTGGATGAATCATAACCCCAGTCAAGTATTAGTGGTGCTGCAGCTTGCGGAGCTTAATATCTCCTGGAAAGGTGATTTATTGGCGTTATTAAGTCTACGGATTTTTGTTGTTGTTATGAGGGGTAATATAAACTCCAAGTTCATTTAAAGAAGATGGTTTGGATTATTTGCTTCAATTTCTTGTATGAACTGTCACGGCGGCTTTATTTCTGTTACTGATATCCAGGGATTTTTCACCAGGGTGGGTGGGTTAGAGCTCCACGCCACGTTATTTCTGCCTCTTCCCCGTGTGCGCGCCTGGTCCCAGGTCCCCAGGCTTTGCGTCAGGCTCAGATTAGGATCGGGCACCAGAAAGAGACAAATGCAAAGAAAAAAAAGTTAAGTGACATTTATAGAAGAGCACTGGCTGTTAACAGCACTTTTTTTTTTCCCCCGAGCAGCAAAGTAGCAGGATGCTGAAAATATTTCCCGAGGAACCAAACAATTTCAGCAATAAAAATCACTTTCTTCTGCTGTGCACTTTGTCGCCACGGAGGTGACCGTTCTTTGAAGCCCTGATTAATATAAATGAGTTGTAATTTTCTGACCAAGCCATCCTCCTTCACATAGATTATTCCATTGGCAGACATGTGGTCTCCACAGCTGTCCCCTCATTTGTATATGAAATGGAAACACTGGTGGCATTTGTAGGTTACCATAGTTACACGAACAATACACGTGTGAGGCTTCATCCTGCCAAGCTCCAGATTTTTTTCTTGGCAGACATTTTGTAGACACAGAAGCGAAGAAAATCCATGTAAAGTTTTTTTGGAAGCGCGGTAAATCCCGTTCTCCTCTTTCTCTGTTCCTGTAATGCTAATGGACAGGGGACCTGCCTTTCAGCCTCACGACAGCTGAGGTTTGCATCTTCTCCCAGTTGGAAACGTCATCCCGGGAGACGCACGATGCTCCCAGGAATCGTGAATTCCGGGCTCTGAGAGCAGTGAAGTAATGAGCAGGGTCAGGCTTTAAACTCAGGCAAATCCAAACCACATCTTTCTTAAAAACACCTTGCGGCACAGCGAGGTCTGCCCAGAGCTCAGCTCTTGAGTTGAAATGGTCTCTTCCTGGTTGGGTCAGGGGCATCGGCAATGCCAGTTGGGTTCCTAGGGGAGCAGAGAGGCAGGAAGGGACCAGCACCCACCGTGCCATCTGCAGAAACCCAAGAAAGCACGCTGAAAAACATTCCCATACTCGCTTCCGTCTCTACAATCCACACGTGGCTGTGATGGGGGGAAAGATGGGCAAGCATAGAGAAAACCGTGGAGTTGGCTTAGAGGCTGGTTTTGCCATAAAAACTGGTAAACACGGGGGGGTTTCTCTAAGACTTGGAGTGCCTAAAGTCTGCAAAGAGACATCAAAGGGCTACTTGGGTAAGAAAGAGTCTGCTGAGGATGTGCTCGAGTTAGGGGGTGATTTCTCCAGCCTCGCTCTTTGCCTGCAGCCGAGTCGTGAAGTCCTCCGCTATTGGACTGGATAAGGTCAGGAGCAGAACACGACTCCAGACAGGGTTAGGGGCTTTCCAGATCAAAGTTCTTCTAAACCACGTTCCCTCCTTCATTGCTGCTTCAAGCCCTGCAACTTCAGCCAGCTTTTGTTTTGCTGTTTAGATGTCGTCTTTCACTTTTCTGCATATGGCACTGAAGGAAAATACTGGATTGGCCTATTTTGCGTTGGCCTAATTCTCCTCCTGTTGAAGACGGCAGAAGTCCTTGGCATCAGTGGGAAGAGAATTAGTCTCTGCTCTTATAAAAACATGCTGCAGTAAAATTTAACTTCACCTTCTCATCCATAAGCTCTTGATTTGCTGATAGAAACCAGCATTTTCCTGACTTTCCAGCTAGCTGAATTATCAAAAGAATGGGATCTGGTTTTTACCTGGAGCACAGTTTCTAAAGATCAAGTGTTTGAGATGGAGAAGATACCTACTGGTTTGGGGTTTTTTTTCCCTTTTCTTTTTAACTTGGAGAACAACAGGGCAAGGCAATTTTAAGTAACAGCCTTGAAATATTTAACAGGGCACTGGACTGAGGATGCACGGAACTTACAAAAGTGCCCCAGGGAAACAGCTCCTTCCCTTCTTTTATTTGGTCCTGTGCTTTTGCCATGGAATTCTCTCCTCAGGTCCCCTGTGGAGACACAGGACTGTACTTCTGCAAACCAAAGCGGTCCCTTTAACACCGCAGGCGAGGATTACTTACGGGTTGTATTTAGGAATTTTAGAGATCGTCAGCATCTCATTTCCAGGTATTTAATTTAACAAACTCTGGTGATTCCAGCAATTTATGCAGCTTGTCAGCTTTGATTAGAGAAGGAGTCCCAACTGCTTCTGGAAGGCAAGCTCCCCCTCAAGGTATCTGGCAGGGTTTGCCTCTCGCCGGGTACTCGGGTGCTGATGGCAGCGCTCACCTCTGGGGGGGTCGGCGCGGCTGCTCCCACCGAGGCTTGGTGGATCTCGGCGAGGTGCAGCCCCTCCTTGCCTGGCATCCAGTGGCATCCCACAGGGCAGGGTTGGGCAGCGTGTGGGTGGCTTGTGTGGAGAGGGCTCCCCTTGCGTGGGAAGGGAGCAAAACCCCAGGCAGGTGTCAGCGTGGGTGGTTCAGTTCATGCCATGATGCTCCAGGAGCAGGACCAGAGCAGGATCTACGCACCAGCGTGTTTCTCCACTGCTGTGGGTGGGAGTCATTGTTGCTCTGTCCCATTGGCAGCCTGAGTCCCAGATGGACAGCGTAGCCTCATTTCCCTGGGGACCACCAGCGGGCAGGTCCCAAAGGGCCCCCAGGCCTGGCTGGGCATATCCTTCTTCTGAGAGCAGCATTGCTGGCTGGGAGTCACTTGCTTCATCTCAAAAGAGTTTCTCTTGTAGACAAGCAGGAGGTCTGAAAGTTAAGCACCGGGCTGCAGACTGGTGTAGCTGACACTGGGACAGGGAATAAGGATGTGTCTGGTGTAGAATCATTGAATGGTTTGGGTTGGTTTGGGTCTTAAAGATCATCTCGTCCCAACCCTGTGCCATAGGCAGGGACACCTCACACTTAGACCAGGTTGCTCAAAGTCCCATCCAACCTGACCTTGAACCTATGTCCATGCGACACTCCTTGTGCATATATGGAATATTGTCTTCCAGAAATCCCAAGTTCTGGTTTCATCATCAATACCAAAGATGTTCTATGGTTAAGGCTGAGACCAAAGCCAGATTCCCCTGTGTTCAATCAGTACCTTTCAAAACCGGAGAGGCTCTACCCCTGACAATGGGGTTACCCCAGATCTCCAGCTCTGTAACTGCTGGCTTTGTCCCTTTTACTGGACTGTTTCACCAGAGGTCACTAGTCCCTACTTATCAGAGTCAGCTTTTAAAGATAACATTAATGGTTGGGAGAACACTTGGGGCTGCTTCAGCTCATGGGAAATGTTCCCCAGGTTTCTCCTCTGTACTGAAGTCCGATATATCACACAGTCCTCAGTGCCTGCTCTGATCTTGCTCTCTAACTACATTTGTACAGTCAATGTAACTTGAGTCATCGAGTGAAATGCAATCTTAGAGGTTTGTCTTAATGGGAATCCAGTTTATACATGAAGCTCTATGCTAACTCCACCAAGCAGGACACCTTCACCCTAGAACATGCCCCACAATGCCAGCCTAGCTCCCTGGGCCTTCACAACCCTTCTGGTTGAACATGGTCCAAAAGACTTGCTCCACGTGGACCAAGCCCAGGTCTTCTGTAGTTTTCAGGGGTTGGTCAGCAGCACAGTGAAGAATCAGCCTGAGTAACTTCTAAGAAACACATTAAAATTATTTGGAGAGTGTCGCTGTTTGTACCGGGAGCGGAGAGATGCAGCAACACACAAATTCAGCAAGAGCAGGCAAAAGAAGCAACCTTATTAATTTACAACCCCGTTTTCTATCCCCTAGCCCCACAGGGCGATGGGTCAGTGATCACCCATCTCCTAGGGTGAGTGGCTAAAGTCCTACAGCACCCAGTGCAAAATATTTTTCCAATGTACCATAAACAGAACTTAGCAAAACACCAGGAGTTGGTCCAGCTCACAAACCCATCCTGTTTCTCATAACACTGGAGAGAAAGGCAGGACTCTCACCGAATATTGTGAGAGCCTGAGAACATCCCCCTGCTAGCAGCTTTGCAGCAGCCACAGGAGAGAATTACTGAGCTTGCCCAAAATTCTGCATAGCATTTTATATTTACAAACATTACCCGTCAAAGCCTGGATTGTCTCCTTGCAACTCGCGCGTGTGCATCACCGACGGAGCGGGTCCTGCATTTTCTGCTGTTTCGGGAATCCTACAACTTATTTAATTAAGCAAGTCCAAAAATACCCAGTTGGTGCACACCTTGCTAACGTGCTGCCTGTAATTGCTTGGATGCAGATTGAGCTACTGATTGGCCTTGCTCGTTTTTTAAATGACAAATTGATCCATCGCTCAAATAGAGAGAGAGTAAATATTGATAGTCAGGGAGATCACCACTCGCTGCAGGGGCTCGGAAAGGTGTTGTACACCCAACCCGTTGTACCCGGAGATCAGCAGCCAGTTCGGCGAACCCGCTGCAAAAAGAAAAGTTTGCAAATCGTGGCTTGAAAAGGGGGTTTGGAAATGGTTCCGCCACAGTAAAATCAGTTAAGTGCTCTTTATAAATTCATAGGCAAATATGTTTGCCTTTATCGTCCCGCCCCCTTTAAGTGAAACCAGGCTCCTGTATCCAAATTAAACATCACTGTGCCTGGGTGAATCACCTTAATTAGTCCAAGACCTTACCCACAGAGCACCAATAACGCAGAAATTCAGAGAGCAGTAACTTCTCTTACACTTTCTGCAATAGGCAGCAATTTTAGTACCTCTAGATCTTGTAAGAGCTTATGAAATCAACCCGTCCGTGGAAGAACTGCTGACTCGGCCGGGACAAGACTGACGACTAAAGCTAACGGAACGATTTATAGGTCTATTCTTAAACATACAAATACATTAAACGTGATGTATTTTCTCGCGCTCTCTCTATTCGTCTCGTGACCTTCTCGGAGCGAGACCGTGATCCGTTTTCTGCACGAAACAAAGTCAGTCTCAGCATTTAGGTGGTGCTGGAGATAAAGAGCTCCACCTAGGCTGTTAACCTCTCCGCTGTTCTCAGCTGAACGAGCCTTCCTCTCCTGATGATGCGGCAGGTGACCCGCTCTGCGGTCCGAGCAAGGCTACCTAGGCAAGTTTGGAATGAAATAATGATGGAAAACACACACCCCATAAACCCTGTGTTTCCTCAGTGCAGGGCAGTGGTCCGTGGGGTTCTCAGATGTGAAAGGAAGAAGGAGGTCTTTAGGAAAACAAAAGAAACTTCCTCTAGAAGCTCATTCAGAAGTACTGAAAGACTTGTGAGAATGGGGAGGCTTGGGTCATGTAATGCAGTTGTCTCACCAGAGAGAAAATAAGGAGAGAAAATAACTTCTTTCTTAGCTCAGAGTAAAGTCTTAGTTCACAGCAGCACCAAAACCAAATCTGGGGCCACTTAATGGAATTACTTCTATCCTGTCTCAGCTTGGTTGAGTTCCAAATCTTTGTCTGGGTGCTAACAGCCTCTCTATTAGATCTCGGCACCTCCCGTGATAAATCTGTTGATTTTGTTATTGGGATGTTTACTGTCCTGAGCAAGCAGCGAGGTGTCTCCGTATCAGTCAATTTGATATACGGCTTTATGAACAGTGAGATGTAAATACAGCTGAGAAAGGGAGAATCTGAGCTTGCAAACATGTAACTCCCAGGAAAAGGAACCAAAACAATAGGAGTCTATTTTATACTAAGGCCTGAAGTCAGTGTAAGCACACACTGCACGTAGAAACCGTGTGGATAGAGATGTAGACTAACAGGAAAATACAGTTTAACCACTAATAATGGAAAACAAAACACACAGCACAGCTGAAGGAAATGAAATTATCAAAGCAGAGTGCAACAAGGACCAGAAAAAGAACTCTCCCTTTTTCTTTTTCTTGCTTGTGGATAAATAAGGGAACTTAAAAGATCTCTGGCTTATCGCACACGCAGACGTGCCTACGTATGATTTTGGGTTTTAATGCATTTCCTACCTATTTCCATCACTGTTATATTCAGTTTTGTAAATACATCCCGAGATACTGACTCATCTCAGGTTTTATTTACTGGCTACCAACTCTAGCGCAGGGTTTTTTTGGCATCCTTTACGGTAGTAACAGCTACTTACACACCGGGGTCTTTCCCGACTGTGCGGGATCCTGAATGACTCACGAAACTGGAGTTCGATCTAGAACTGTGTAGGAAGCAAAATAATTGTGCTGCCAGAAACCAGTCAGCAAAAAAAAAAAAAAGAGAGGAAGAGGATTTTCTGTTGCTTCATGAAAATCCTGGGGAGTTCTGGCATCCACGTTTCTCCTGGTTAAAAATATTCCTCGTGCTCCTTATCTCATTATTATTATTATTATTATCAGTCCTACTGGCCAAGCTGCTCTCAGAGTAGTCAAAACACAAAAAGGAGATTCTACCCCAAAATCCAATTTAATCTCTTACTGCCCTTGTTCCTTTTTAAAAGCTAATTCTCTTTAAAAAATAAAATATATATATATATTTCAACTGTACCGATTTTCATAGATAATCTCTGCTTTTTGCTATCTTGGGGTGTTCTCCTATGAAATCCCCCTGCGGTAGCTGCCCCCATGGGTATGTTTAGGTCCTTCCACATGGGGCTGACATCCCAAGTATGCCAAGACTGAATTCTATTTCTGTTCTTTAAATGTAACTAGAAGATGCAGCCTTACTTCTACAGCCTTTGTCCCCTAATTCTTCAGCCAGGAGATACACTTCAATGCAAAAATAGTTGGAACAGGTCCTCCAAAATTAGTTATGCTCCATAAACTGTAGACACTGTACAAGCTAACAGCAATTAGATTTAAATTCTCCTCAGATGTAAGCTGCGCAGAAGGCTCTGAGTTGCAGCAGGGACAGGTGGAAAGGGAAGCGTTTGCCCTCCCGTAGCTGCAGGGACCTGTCCTGCCTTGCAGTGCAGAAGGGAAGAGCTGCAGGGAAGGTCTCCTGAAACTGGGGTGTAACCCGATGGTGGAAGTTGGTTGGTTGGCTGTCGGGAAGGCTGATCTAGGCAAAGGATTTTATCTGCTGATTATGTGGAGTGAGGATAATAATAATGGAGGTGGTTCTCCTCCCTTGAATGAAGTCAAAGCTTCACTGGTCCCTGAGTGTTGAGCACGCGCAGACCCTGTGCAGCAGCACATCAAACCACGGGCAATAGAAGCCCAGCCCGTGTTGTCCCAAGATGAATTTATTTTGTGAAAATAAACACAGTAAGTAGGTAAAAAGTCGTGTTTCTAACGTAAGAATATTACTGCTGTACAAACATATCCTGCCTTTCAGTTTTTCACACCTTTTAAATGGGTTTATGAGGGTTTTGGTTTTTTTTTTCTTTCCTAAAGTAAAACCAGACCATATAATTTGACAACCCACCGTTTGCAAAGCACTTATTATTCCTGATGTTTCTAATATGGCTTGTTAATGGTAACTTGTAGGAGATTTTTCAAAACGATGACAGAAGCTGGGTTGCAATTCCGTGGTTGCTTTGATGGGCCATCAATATACAGGAGCTCTGCTCTGCGTGGCATCAGCCCCTTGTTCTTGCGATCGGCGTATGAATGAAAATAATTTGTCTCTCTCCTGCAAATTTACTTCACGATTTTAATGAAAAGCATTGTATCAGACGCAAGCCTTAAGAATAAACCCCAGTAAATTACAGCCTTCTGAGATGCAAGGTGCTGTTCCAGGCATTATGAATTGGGTGCTCTTCGCCTTTCTTCGGCAGAGACAAGGCCGGTGTTTTCCAGAAGAACGCAGATAAAGCACGCTGAGGTTGTCCTGAAATCAAGCAAATCACCTCCTCACCAGAGCTTCCCTTAAAATTAAACGCTGGCTTTATTTGGATGGAAGGTGTGTAGAGCCAAGAAGAAAAAGTAGGCGTTATTTGCCGGTTAAAAAAACCCAACCAAACAAAAAAACAGAGACACCCAAAGCTTAAATATTCCAAATCCCCGAGGATGTGTTTTGAAGCTTTGTACCCTTACGTCCTCCGCCGGGCTCTTGGTTTTCTCGTTGCTTTTAATAACGAGCTCCCCTTTTCAGATTTTGGTGTGACTCACGTAACGGGCAGCTTGACTGTTCCGCGTTTCACACAATTCTTATTTGCTGGTGACATCAGAGACTGTAAAGCCCTCGATCCCACCCGGCATCACTCCTCGATACTGTTCTAGAGAGGACTGCACTTGCCAATTTGAGTCCCGGGAAGGGAGCCCATTCCCTAGGTCAGCTGTTAACACCCGGGTTGTTAAACACAAAGTCCAAGACCGGCCTCCTTCTCGAGGATCACTGATGCTCTGGAGTAAGCCCTGAGTTTAGTAACGCAACATTTCACGCCAGGTTTTGTGTTGGGCTTCCCTGTGTGATCTGGTGGGTGCACGCACGGGCTTGGGCGGTGGTGTTTGAAAGCCTCTCTGTCTCCTAAGGCCCCATCAGAGGTGGTTGCTCACCGCTGGTGTGGCACCAATAGCCCAGTTTCAGTCTGGTGGATATAGAACTGTGAAGACCTGACTTTGGAGCTCAAAGCAAGGCCTCCAACGTACACACAACACCCTTTCCTTGACCGCTGGGGATCTAATGTATGTCTGTAAATACCTAAGGGCTGGGTGTCAAGGAGGCAGGGACACCCTCTTCTCACTCGTGCCTCGTGACAGGACGAGGGGCGATGGCTTCAAGGTTGAGTAGGGAAAGTTCCACCTCACCATGAGGAAGAACTTCTTTGCTGTAAGGGTCACAGGGCACTGGAACAGACTCCCCAGAGAGGCTGTGGAGTCTCCTTCTCTGGAGACTTTCAAGCCCTGTCTGGATGCATTTCTGAGTGATCTGCTCTAGTTCTGTCCTGCTCTGGCAGGGGGGTTGGACTTGATGATCTTTGGAGGTCTCTTCCAACCCCTACCATAGTGGTTACAACCAAACTGTCATAGCCTAAATGTAACAAACTCAACCCCGAGCTTGTTATGGGCCAGTTCATCTCCAGTGCTGGTCTTCACTTAAGTAGCACTCCAGGCTCCATCACTGCCAGACCAAGCAAACCAACCTCTTTCGGTGCCTAGAGGCAAATCCTTTCCCTGACTGGAGCAGCACTGTGTGTTGAGCTCAGCCTGGTTTCCATGTTCACGTCCTAGCTGAAGCTTCGCCAGTTTTCACTCCATGGCACGAACACGAGGTCGCTCTGGCCCCCTGGGTGCCGGGCTAACGCGCCTGGTCCCCGGGACCCACCGGCGTGGGACAAGTTTTCCCCAACCGCCTGGTGACGGAAGGTGTTTGTCACCACGGGTGATGATGGGGAGCCAAGAAAGCTGGGCGAGTCGTTAGCAGAACGGCAGCGCAGCAGACAATTTTCCGAAAGACTACCTGCCTTACCGAGGCTTGGTACCGGCAAATGTTTCTGGGGAGGGACGGGAAGGGGCCGCGGCTCAGCGTGTGTTTCTGGCTCACAGCAAGCGCAAAATAAATTGCTTGTCTTAGCCCGAGGTAATTTTCTTTCTGTATCTGATCCCTCCCAAGTCTTACCTGGGCACGCTGAGTACGTACGGCTGCCAACCAAAACCTGTGAGGATGCTACTTGCAATATAAAAGGAATTTTGGAAGAATGAACCACTTAGCTGTGGAGAGAGGAGATTTTCCACGGTGCTGTTGCCGTTTCAAGACAGACACTCAAATATCCGTGTGCAAATAGATCCTTTCTTTTTTTCAGCACTTTTGGATAGCGACCATTAATACACTTGTCAAGCAAGTGACAACACTTTGTCCTTTCTCTTCCTCTTACCATGAAAAAAATGTTCAGCGTGTACTTTTTTTCTAGCTGGATGATGATTTCTCAGGTCAAACAAATTCTCACCCTTGGAGCGTTTCCACGCCCACCCCGGGAGGGGAGGCACTGGAAGGATGCTCACGTTCGCTGCCCATGGGGAACACCAACAAGGCCATGTCCCAGCTGCCCTGGGCTTGCTTCCTGAGAGAAACGGGGGTTTGGAATGCACTGGGTGCTGAGAGGTGCTAGGGGTATGAATTTATTTAGCTCCTAGTAAAAGAATTCCCTCCGTGTCTCTCCCATAAAATGAACCACTGTTTCTGTTGCGGTCTCTGACTGTTGTAGTGGTTTGGTACACCAGAAAATATTAATTTAATAGACAGGGAAGGCAGGGGATGCTAAAAGCTGTCCTTTACAAACTCAGGATCTCCCCCCAAAAAAGATATAATATCCCCTTATAGTTCAGGGGAAGTTTCCCCAACCCAGTGTTTTTGAAAGAAACGAACAGAGGATCAAAGAAGCCCCATCAGTCACACGATCCACACTGGATTCCCTTTTCAGAAGAGAAAGATGTGCTACTGCTCTGTCCTGAGGCAGGTTCTGAGGATGGATGTCCTCCCTTCATCCCAAAGCCTGGAGCTACTGCCCTGCCCCTCTTCTGGAACTGGCCTCTCTTTAAAGTCATTCCCTGGCCTTCAAAAGCCAAAATCTTTTGAACTGATCCCCTGACTTGTCCTTTGCTTGGGCTGCACTCGGCTACCAGGGACATGATGTATTAGCTTTATATTAAAAAAAAACCCAAACAATTTAATATAAAAAGGATCTCGCTGGGCAAAATGCTGCAGTATCTTGTAGGAAAGGGGACAACGTGAACACTGAAAACTCTTCTTAATCCAGATTCACTGATTCCAGTGAGAGCTGGGAACTTTCGCAGGTGCCATCCCCGGTGTATCCACACGGGCTTGGTGATTATTCCTTCGTGGCTCTTAGAATGTTTTGGGTTGGAAGGGACCATAAAGGTCTTCGAGGTCCAACCCCCCTGCCATGGGCAGGGACACCTCCCACTAGAGCAGGTTGCTCAGAGCCCCATCCAGCCTGGTACTGAACATACCCAGTGATGGAGCATCCACAGCTTCCATGAGCAACCCATTCCAGTGTCTGACTGCCCTCAGAGTGAAGAACTCCTTCCTAATTCCTAACCTATTTCCCCTCTTCTAGTTTGAAGCTGCTACCCCTCATCCTATCACCACAAGCCCTCATAAAAAGTCCCTCCCCAGCTTTCTTGTAGCCCCCTTCAGATAACGGAAGGCCACAGTAAGGTCTCCCTGGGGCTTTTTCCAGGCTGAACACCCCAAAATCCCTCAGCCTGGCCTCGTATCAGAGGGGTTCCATCCCTTACATTTCCAGTAGACAGCTTTTCTTGGAGGGAGTGTTGAGTGATTAGTGACCACAGCTCTCGAGCAGTGAGCATCCATGGCTGGAGCTCTGGCTGGCACAGCCTGTGCCAACCTCAGAGGCATTGCAGTGCTGGTCGGGGCAGCAAGGGCTGATCCTCGGGCAGCAAGGTCTGATCCTCGGGCAGCCAGGGCTGATCCTCAGGCAGCCAGGCTGATCCTTGGGCAGCCAGGGCTGATCCTTGGGCAGCAAGGGCTGATCCTCGGGCAGCCAGGGCTGATCCTCGGGCACCCAGGGCTGATCCTCGGGCAGCCAGGGATGATCCTTGGGCAGCCAGGGCTGATCCTTGGGCAGCAAGGGCTGATCCTCGGGCACCCAGGGCTGATCCTCGGGCACCCAGGGCTGATCCTCGGGCAGCCAGGGATGATCCTTGGGCAGCCAGGGCTGATCCTCGGGCAGCTAGGACTGATCCTTGGGCAGCCAGGACTGATCCTTGGGCAGCCAGGCTGATCCTCGGGCAGCAAGGGCTGATCCTTGGGCAGACAGTGGTGACAGAAGAAACCACATGATGTTACAGATTTTTCCAAAACCTGGTTGTCCTCCAGCTTATCCACCAAAAAATCCCACCAACAGCCATAAAAATGATTTCCTACCTACATATCTTCCCTGGTTTTTATTTGGAGAGATGTGATGACCTGAGAAGGTCATTGGAGAACCACGGTCTTTCCAGTGACAAACATCATCTTATTTTATTCCTTTGGATGCTAAATGTGCCAGAGGTGCCTGGGACCAGTCCTGCCGACGCTGCGAAGGGCGGAAAGCTGAGAGATCCAGGGGCAAGTGCTCGGAGAGCTGGCAGCTGCTGCTTGCCATTCCCATCAGCTCAGCCCTGGAAGAAACTGGGGAGTGTGGAGCTGACCAGAATTTACTTTCTGATTAGGCTGGATTCTCATTTCCAGCCTCATCCCAGCTGCCCTGGGCTGGGGGAGGTTGGAAATGGTAATGTGCAAGTCATTTCTAAAGAATGCTTTCCAGTTAAAGAAAATTAAATCCATTTGCAGTGGAAAATAGCTAGAGAAGAGAAAGTGTCACTAGTAACTTGTAAAATCGTATGTCTACGGTGATCATAAACCTAGAACTCTCTTCAATAAAACCCGAAATGTCTTCTTACCAAGGAGGAACAATAAACTTAACGTGCAAGTAAGAGGATATAAATATTCAACAAAGGAAGGATTGAATTCGAGGGGGTTTTTCACAATCTAAATGTTCTCTGACGTAGTTTAACAGAAGCTTTGAAGTCTTTTTCGGGCAGTTTCATTTTTAAAGCGTTACACGACTCACGTAACTCCATCAATACTGAAACATCACCAGGGCCCACGGCTTCCCAAGGCACAGACTTCTTTCTCTTCAGCTACTCAGAAGTGCCAGGAGCGGCTCTGAAGGTGCGAAGGTTTGGTGTCTGCTTTGGGGCGGGCTGCGGCCCCGGCCGGGGTCTCGCTGGGCTGAGGCTGCAAAGCTGGACCAGGGCCACCCCCCCTGAGCTAGGGGACAGCCCGCAGCTCATCCAGACAGCAGTACCTGTCTGAAGCTGCTGACATCACCGCCCGCATCAGTCGCTGGCAAATGCTATCACTTGAAAAATCTTCAATTCAATCAATTAAACTGCGGCTGTCAGCAAGATTATTAGAACCGTCTCATCTGGGTGGGTACAGAGGGGTTGTTAGTGAGAGAAGCATCCCTTCGAGTCAGTGTAACTCCGTTTGTTCCTCCCTCCTCGGCACCCCAAGTTCATAAATTCCTTACGAGCGCGGTGCCGCTGGGATTTCCTTCTGTTAATGCGGTTAATGCCTCATTCGATTCTGCCGTCAGTTGGAAGCTGCTTCAGAAGGGATGTTTGTTCTACATCTGGCTTTTCCCCCCTCTAGCACAGTCTTCTCAGCTCTCGTTCAAGTCTCAGCTACCAGAGAGAAAATCTAACTCAACAGGGTCAACTGCTTCCTGACTAATAATGCTCCTGTTTGCCTTCAGAACAAACAAGAGCATCCCAAAAGAAAAAGGCTGTTTGGTGTGTTCTGCTCAGAGCCCCATGCCAGAACCTGCAACAAGAGACCGTCATTTCACACTTGTCACCTCGTTCTCTGCCATGCTGACCAGATTCTGCACAGATGGCCTTTCTGTCGCCACTGTCCATTTTCAAACTGATTTTAACAGTTGAGTTTTATTATTTTGCGTGGTACCATCTTTTGGGGGCTTTGACTCGGTTGAGGCTTCACTTATGTTCTCACTAGAAAAGATGCTATTTCCTGATAGAACCATTTCTCACCGTTCTGCGTTCCGCCCCGGCCGTGGCACAACGCCGTTCTTTCAGTTACAGGAAAAGACAAAACTTTTGCTCGAGTCCTGCTGTCCTTAGAGAATGAGATTTACAGCGTCCCCCTCGACTCGAGGAGGCCTCCTCTTCCAGTCTGGCTTTGGGTTTGTCACGCTTCGCTCACATCCGCGTTGTGTTGGATTCCAAGCTCGCCAGACACACAATAAAGTGTACCCTTCCCTGGGAAACAGGCAGCGATGTCCTCTCCCTGCCAGGATCGACGTGCACCCCGAGCGGCACAGCGAGGCGTGTGGCATTGCCACCACCAGCGCTCCTGGGAGAAGGTCATCAGAGAGTCATGGAATGGTAGGGGGTGGAAGGGACCTCTGGAGATCATCGAGTCCAACCCCCCTGCCAGAGCAGGGTCACCCAGGGCAGCCCACACAGGAACAGAGCCAGGGGGGGCTGGAAAGGCTCCAGAGAAGGAGACTCCACAGCCTCTCTGGGCAGCCTGGGCCAGGCTCTGGCACCCTCACAGTGAAGAAATTTCTCTTCATGTTGAGGTGGAACTTCCTGTGCTCCAGTTTGTGACCATTGCCCCTTGCCCTGTCACAAGGCACCACTGGAAAGAGCCTGGCCCCTTCTCCTTGACCCCCACCCTGCAGATCTCTGTAACCATTCATCAGATCCCCTCTCAGTCTTCTCTTCTCCAGGCTGAACAGCCCCAGGGCTCTCAGCCTTTCCTCACAAGAGAGATGTTCCGGTCCCTTCATCATCCTCATAGCCTCCCTTGGACTCTCTCCAGTATTTCCCCGTCCCTCTTGAACTGGGGAGCCCAGAACTGGACACTCCAGATGTGGGCTCAGCAGTGCAGAGTGAAGAGGGAGGAGAACCTCCCTTGACCTGCTGGCCCCACTCCTCTTTCTGAACCCCAGAGATGAGTTCATGCAGCGTCCCCACGATGGAAACAACGCAATTCCTCCCCGAGAGACGGGCAGCCCTTGGTGTTTAGCAGCACAGCCCCCAGACTGCACGTTCTCACACACACAGGCCCTCTCCGAACCGTATCCGTGCAGCAGCCGCAGATGGCTCTGCAGATAACGAGCTGCTTCCCGGGGCTTACTCAATAAAGTGGGAATGAGAAAGATTTTACCAAGAGCTTAGACTTTCCTTGAGTGGGTGTTTAAAGGCCCACGACACGATGGGTTTTCTGGGGTACATCAGACACCGTTGGGCTGATTTAAAGAGATTCCTGCACAAATAATTTCAGGCTGAAAAGGCAGCATTCGTGTGGTTTACGCAGTGATTTGGGATTGCGGTGAACCGCTCCCGTAGGATGCACAGTGCAAGGACAGCACATTCCTTTAATCAGATTGACTGTTATTGTTTGGTGTTTAGCTGGATTAAATCTAAGCTGTTATCTGGAACCGATTCGATTAACGCGGATGAATTCCGGCAAAGTTCGTACGTGTTTAGCTTGGAACTTATAAACCAACATCTTATCCTTGATTCCTGAGCGCTGCTCGAGCCATTCAATCAAATACTGCAGAGTAATAAACCGAAAGGCATCCAGAAGTTTTATTTTTAGATGGTTACATCCATTGTTACAGTCGTTTACTTGGGAACTAGCAGTCTTCTCATGGAAATCCCACGGAGAAGAGAGTTCCAAACCCTACGTAACTTAACTACACCAGATCAGGGTTTTCATGGGAGAGGTGAATGGTAACATACTGATTGTTTTCAGATCTTGTTCTTTAAAGGATGAAGAAATTACATAATGTGTGAACTGTATGTGAGATGAGCATAACATATACCCCTCGTCTGTTTTCAGGAACATCCTCAGACACTGATTTGCAGAAGATTCTGGAACGGAGAGGAGCAGCTGAGAGTCTGCAGCCCATTTTTTTGCCTTCTCTAAACTCAGAAAATCATCTTTGGCCATCTGGATGCCCAAGCCTTTTACCCGAACCTTTAAGCTTTACGTTTTTAGGCTGATAACAACCTGCCCTCTCGGCCCGCTGTGACTTTAGGGAGCTGAGCTGAGTGGCCGAGCGGCATGGCGAAGGTCGCAGTCGTTTTAACCGTCTGCCAGCTGGTGCTAGAATTGTTAGTGAGCCCATTCACCGAGTCTTCCGTACCGAGTACCGAGTGTCCGCAGCTCTGCGTGTGTGAAATCAGGCCCTGGTTTACACCGCAGTCAACCTACAGGGAAGCCACGACAGTTGACTGCAATGACCTTCGATTAACAAAAATCCCCAGCAATCTGTCCAGCGACACTCAGGTCCTCCTGTTACAAAGCAACAACATCGCGAAGACCACCGAGGAGCTCCAACAGCTGTTTAATTTAACGGAATTGGATTTTTCACAAAACAATTTCACAAGTATCAAAGATGTGGGGCTCTCAAATCTCACTCAGCTTACAACCTTGCACCTGGAGGAAAACCAGATCACGGAGATGACCGACTACTGCTTGCAAGACCTCTGCAACCTTCAGGAGCTATATATAAACCACAACCAGATCAGCAGCATTTCTGCAAACGCGTTCTCTGGCCTGAAGAATCTCTTGAGGTTACATCTCAACTCCAACAAATTAAAGGTTATCGACAGCCGTTGGTTTGATTCTACTCCTAACTTAGAGATTCTCATGATTGGAGAAAATCCCGTGATTGGAATACTAGATAGGAATTTCAAACCACTCTCCAATTTACGGAGTCTGGTTTTGGCAGGTATGTACCTCACAGACATTCCTGGCAACGCCCTGGTAGGCTTGGATAGCCTTGAAAGTCTTTCCTTCTACGACAACAAATTGGTAAAAGTTCCTCAGCTTGCACTTGAGAAGGTTCCAAATTTAAAATTCCTGGATCTTAACAAAAACCCGATTCATAAAATTCAAGAAGGTGATTTTAAAAACATGCTCAGATTGAAAGAGCTTGGGATCAATAACATGGGAGAACTCGTTTCTGTTGACCGGTATGCTCTGGACAACCTGCCTGAGCTTACAAAGCTGGAAGCCACCAACAATCCAAAGCTGTCCTACATACACCGCTCAGCGTTTCGCAACGTCCCCGCCCTGGAGAGCTTGATGCTGAACAACAACGCCCTGAACGCGGTCTACCAAAAGACGGTGGAATCCCTTCCCAACCTACGCGAGATCAGTATCCACAGCAACCCGCTCCGGTGCGACTGCGTCATCCACTGGATCAACTCCAACAAAACCAACATCCGCTTCATGGAGCCTCTGTCCATGTTTTGCGCCATGCCGCCGGAATACAGAGGGCAGCAGGTGAAGGAGGTGTTGATACAGGACTCCAACGAACAGTGTCTTCCAATGATCTCTCACGAGACCTTCCCAAGCCACTTGAACCTGGACATCGGCATGACGGTGTTTTTAGATTGCAGGGCCATGGCGGAACCCGAGCCAGAAATTTACTGGGTCACTCCTCTCGGCAATAAAGTCACCGTCGAAAGCCTCTCTGACAAATACAAGCTGAGTAGCGAAGGCACCTTGGAAATCTCCAACATCCAGGTGGAAGACTCTGGGAGATACACTTGTGTTGCTCAAAACATAGAAGGGGCCGACACGAGGGTGGCTACCATCCGGGTGAACGGGACGCTTCTGGATGGCACCCAGGTTCTGAAAATCTACGTTAAGCAGGCCGAGTCGCACTCCATCCTAGTTTCTTGGAAGGTTAATTCCAACGTCATGACTTCCAATTTGAAATGGTCATCGGCCACTATGAAGATCGACAACCCCCACATTACCTACACTGCCAGGGTGCCGGTTGACGTGCACGAATACAACCTCACGCACTTGCAGCCGTCTACGGATTACGAAGTGTGTCTGACCGTCTCAAACATCCACCAGCAAACGCAGAGGTCCTGCGTTAACGTCACGACGAAAACCGCGGCTTTCGCGCTCGATATCTCGGACCAGGAGACCAGCACGGCCCTGGCGGCGGTGATGGGATCCATGTTTGCCGTCATCAGCCTCGCCTCCGTCTCTGTTTATATCGCCAAAAGGTTCAAGAGGAAAAACTACCACCACTCGTTGAAAAAATATATGCAAAAGACCTCTTCAATCCCACTGAACGAGCTCTACCCCCCGCTTATTAATCTCTGGGAAGGGGACAGCGAAAAAGACAAGGATGGTTCTGCGGAGACCAAGCCAACTCAAGTCGACACATCCAGAAGCTATTACATGTGGTAACTCAGAGGATATTTTGCTTCTGGTAGTAAGGAGCACAAAAGACTTTTTTGCTTTATTCTGCAAAAACGAGAAGTTGAAGACTTTTGTATTTTTGACTTTGCTAGTTTGTGGCAGAGCGGTGAGGACAGGTGGATATTTCAGAAATTTTTAGTATAGCGTATCGCAATTGTTCGACACAAATGGCAGCTTCACCTAGCTTCCCGTTCTTTTCTAGTAGGGTTTTTTCCTCCCCCCCCAACCCCCTTTGGTTTTGGTTTTTTTTTTTTAGTTACCATGCTAAACTTACTGCTGTTCTAACTACAGTGCTGAATAAAAGGCAGGAGAGGCCGGGGCCCCCCGAGGCCAGCGGCCACCCCGCTCTCCCGCAGCATCCCGGGGTTCTGGGGCCGCCTGGACCCGGGGTTGCGACGCCGGTCGAAGGACTCGCGGGCTGAGAGGAGGGGACCTCGGGTGCCGTCGGCTGGCCCCGCCGTAGTGTTGTATCAACTGATGCCAGTGGGTTTGACTTGGAGCAAGGAGGTTGGGTTTGGTTTTTCCTTTTCCTTTTTGTAGCAGCCGGGAAGGCTTAGGTCAAGCTAACAGGCAATAGGAATACGTACATCCGGTTCGTTTCATGTAACAGACTAAAGGTTAATTGTTCTCTTATTCTTTTGATTATCTTTAGTAGATGCTTTTGAAGAAGACTAGAGTTTTGTTGTGTTTAAATCACCAACGCGGGGTGTTTAATGAGGGCAGAGCTATAGTCAATTTAGTTTCGGTCTGATTTTTTTATTCTTCTTTTTTTTTTTTTATTATTATTATTATTTTAGAAGTCACGATAATGTACTGGGTTTAGATGTCACTAGTTTGACTGGTGATCATGTTTTGACATAAAATATATCCAAAATGTTATATAAAAATATTGTGGGGTTTTTTTTTTCTCTTTTTCTCGATGAAATTACGTTTCAGCAAAGTCCCAATACTCTGTTTTTTGTATGCGTTATTTTAATAGCGGTGTTTTCTCTGCACTGGATGCAAAACAGTGAAAATAACCAGAAAAACGTATTGGTTCAGCTTTGGGACTTTTAAGTCACACGCAGAATCAAAACAGTTTGGCATAAGATACACAGCAAAAATAATTCATAGAGTAAGAAAGTATTTTCCTTTTTGTATCCTCTTCTGTTTGTGTTCTGAGCTAAGAGATGAACGGAGCTGACATTTAGCTGTCATTACATCAGTTAGGACAACAAAACCCTGAACAACTCAGTGCTACCAAATAAACCAGCTGGATCCTGGCAGATACTTTAAAAAAAAAAAGAATAAATAGATTGGATGAACATTCCCTCAAGAGCAGAAATCAAGATGGCTCAAACTGGTATCTCTGGGTCCAATACTGAGATGTATTTTTCCCGGGTGTAAAATTAACCAGTTCTCTGAGTATTTCATGGAATGAACACGGGAAAAGAGCAACCCTCCCAAGGTGTTGATGTTTCCATGTGTGCACTGGGTACCCTATAAATGCATCGTTTACCGTTGAACCCACAGAAGCGTTTGTACGTTGTCTTTTCTGAACCCACGGCAGGGACTGTCCCGGGGCGGGGGGGTTCTGGCCAGGGCCCTGGTTACACTCACACTAGGTACCTAAGCAGCAAGCACAAGAATTTTCTACCCTTTATGACCATTATCAACATGCAAATTTTTAAATGTCTGGTTTTTTTTTTTTTTTTTTTTACATACCAAACGTGTTCTTGGTAAGAAAAAGCTGTTAAAAGAATGGACGTGCCTGGGGTTTGGGGATGTTTGGAGTTTGTCGCTCAGTAATTTCTAGCTTCTCAAATATATCAAAGACCCCTCTCAAATTTATAGATAGCTTACAGCTTCTTTTCCCCTTCAGCCAACTGTCTAGAAGTGGAAAAGTTCCCAGCGTAGTTTCACTGATAAGCTGCTTTGGTGCAGAACCGTCGGTACGTCTCTTGGATACACACCTTGGTGATCTGGCACCGCAACCTGCAGCTGAGTGAAGCTATTAATTATGCATTTAAATCAAGCACTTCTGCTGCCGTATGCCATCTTTTGTATGTTCATGAGATCTCATGCATTTTTAAACACGTGACAATTAGGTATTTGGATTAGGCAAGTGTCTTTTGATCACGGGGAAGTAACGTGCCGGAGGCATCGATTCGTCACCTTCTCATGAACTTGTTTTTAGCATTAATGGAAAATTTCCTCTTGGCTTCTCCAGAAGAGCCTCAGAGCAGTAATTACCATCTGGTCTATATGCTGTCCTAACCTTAAAGCTGCCTCTGTTATTACAGCAGGCATGGTGAATTAAACCAAGATCTCTTTGCAATGAAGATTCACTCTGCTCTCCAGAGAAAACGACACTTTTGAGGACAAGGTTAACAGTGAAATTACGGGTTCCGACTCCCGTGACATCATAACCTTGTCTTTAGAAAAGAATGAATGGAACAGGTCAGCTGGTGCAGAGCAAGCCTCCTCCTCCATGATCTCCTTGTCTTCCTGCAGCACTTGCACGGCTACACCACAAATACTCAGTAACTCCCACAAAACCCACGGTGCTCTCCCTGAGCCTCCCAGCAAACGTGTGGAAGAACACATCACTTTGGGTCCAAGGTGCTGGTTCATCAGTCACCGTAAGCTAACCCAAGCGTGGGGCTGCCCTCCGAAACAGCAATCCCGCTCTTCCTCCTCCCACATCCATCCCTTCCACCTCCCATCCTCAATGGCACACAACTTTGAGATCTCCTTGCCTTTTGAACATGCTCACATCGAGCTGGTGCTGGTGGAGCCAGACCACGCCGAGAACTTCGCTCCGAGTGTGCGTGTGGCCGGATACGTTTCCGCCTGGCTATCTTCTGCAGTTTGAGCAGCCTCAGAAACACGGTGACTGCCAAAACCACAGGTGGCAGGGACGTGTGGCCAGGGAGAAGGACAAGGCAGCAGCCACCGGTTTGCTCAGGGATCCCCCACGGCAGCTGGGGGTACGGGAAGGAGAGCCATGCCTAACACCTTCCCTTCCACTGGGGAATAACGGCCCTTCTGTTCACTGCAGACCTCTTTGGAAATCTCATCTCATTTGTTATCTTTTTAGAGCACTGCTGTTCAAGAACAGCAGGAGAAGATGGCCTTACGGGCTCTCCAGGATGTGCTGAGCTGCAGGATCTCATGGTAACTGGTGTTGCTGGGACTGCTGGTTACCCGAGAACAGCCGAGCAGCAGGAAGCACCCGGTTAACGCAGTGCATTCTGCACACCCAGGCCCCAGGGAAAGGTATTTTCAGCCTTGCCAGCTGCCCCCTCACAAACCCTGTACAGATCCCCTGGAAATTTAAACTTTAGCTAATAGAAGAAGAAAAAAAAACCCCAAAAAACTAGGTAAGGGCTGACTCACGTGTGAGTAAATAACCTTCAACCTTCTGCTGGCAATTTTGTGCTTGCAGTTGCTTGCGAGCAAAAATAAAACTACTCTAATTGCCTTCAAAAGGTATTTGCATCTACTGTTCACTGAAGAAAAAAAAACCCAACTCCCAGTTTGCTCAGAATCGGGGACTAAGAGTGGCCACTTGAAAAACCGCATGGGGAAAAAAAAAACCCATCGTTATCTTTCATTTGGCTAACAGTTTAGAAATGCTGTGCAAGGGTAGGTATTTCATACCCAACTAAACTTCTGCACTCTTACTTCCACTTGGTTGCCCAATAATAAAAGTATTTCAGTCCCCTGAAGAGTAAATCGCTCGCTCGAGCGTGGTATGTGGTGTTCCAGCTAAACCCCCTTGTCATTTCCTCACTTAAATTGTAATATCCTATTGGATCTGGAGAGGTTATTTCTCACCCCTGAACCAAGGCTCCTACTGGACGTGGTCTGGGAATGAAGCGCACAAATATTCCGAGACTTCCGCAGAGCGACCGCGTGCCCTCCAGCCCTGCCTCATGAACTCGTCCTCGCTCAGCGACGGAAAGGAGGTTACGGAGAGAAAAGGCCAACAGTTTGGACCACTAGCTTCATAAAGGGGTTAAAACTGGAAACAGGCCAGCAAATCTGAGACCGGGTGAGAAGGGCATGGACTTGCCCTGTTGCCACTGACAAGCTGGGACGTGAATGATAAAAGGAGCATCTTTTTGTGTTCAGATCAGGCAGCTCCTCTTGCTTTGCGCTGGCAGCCTTGAAAGCAAGACTGAGGACAAGCCACTGCAAGAAAATTCCCAGTATAAAGTGGGATAAGCAGCTGGGAGCTACTTCTACAACATCTCCATCACAGCCGATGCACCCTGCATGGCAACAGGACGATTCACTCGGCTTGTATCTCAGATGATCCCACCGTCCTACAAAACACCGCGATGGACACGCGCACCAGGGACGGGTCGCAGTGCCAAAGCACACGGGCAGAACAGCCCGCTGCAGGAGGGGCTGGATTGCTCTGCAATCCACCCAAGACACTTGGAGTAGCTGTTTGCTACACCGTGCTCCTGCTTCGCAACCCACCGCTACGACCAACTCCGGGGACTTCTGCTGCAACTGGAACTTGCCTTCTCGCGCTCACCGTGCCGACAGCACGACCGCCGCAGCCCCAGCGCCCGCAGCCGCGGACTCCCCCAGGCCGACGGGCAAGGTGAACGTCCTGCCACTGAACTTCTTTCTTCAGGAAAAGCCAGAGTGCCTGAGCTGGAGATACCCGACACTGTTACACACAGCCCTTGCTAAAACACCAGAGCCATGTCCTCCAGAAACACCACTGCCGCTACCTACCCCCCTGACAACATCGCTTTGCGGAAGCGAATGGGTTGTGTTTCCCCTGCGCCGATGGTCTTTTCATCTTTTTTTGGCTCTTCCCAACTAGACAATCTTTTTTTTTATTTGAGAACTTTTGTACACCCCCCCCCACTTCTTGTCCATTCACCCTGTAGCCAGCCTTTCCCTGGTCTCATCCTGTCCCGTGCCCTTCTGTCATCCAAGGGTTAATTCTTTAACAGCCTTGGTCACCAGAAGATCTCAAGAGATTACACTAAAGGACTTTTAATTTGTACCTAGCTTCGCAGCTACCTGCTTTCTCCACCAACCTTTTTCCCTTCATCTAATTACACTCATAGAAAAGAATTGTTCTGGTTGGAAGAGACTTTTGAGATCACTGAGTCCAACCCTTCCCCCAGCAGTGCCAGGGCACCACTGCCCCCTGTCCCTCAGCACCACAGCTCCATGGCTTGGAAACCCCTCCAGGGATCACGGGGACTCCATCCCTGCCCTGGGCAGCCTGGGACAGGCCTTGACAACCCTCCAGGGAAAGAAATTGTTCCTCGTGTAATTCTTACCCTGTTTTATTTTCAGCCGTTTCCCTTCGGAGCCCTCACTTGCTGTTGACTGTCAGTAGGAGTCAGGTCAAGGACGGGGTTCCAGCAGGCAGCGTCTCCGCGCTCCGCTGCCGCCTCCCTGCCCAGCTCCTGCTGACTCACAGCACCTTCTCTTCCACCCAGCAACCCCCCCCGTCTCCCTGCTCCACTTCTCCCCCCTCCCCAGCCTGCGAGCACATTATGACCCTCTCTTATTTTCCTTCTACTGGTATGAAAGCAACAAAAGACTGGTTTGGGGTTGTTTTTTTTTCCCTTCCCAGTAACACAAAGGAGGTTTATCATAAAATGTGTGCTGTTGTGTGTTGATGTCAAGTAGCCCAGAGGAATGCTGAGTAGAATAGCAGCGTCATGGCAACAGGTTTTCGCCAGACACGGAAATAAATACTTTGGAAAAATCTGGAATTGATCGTTAAGTAAAATCGTCAAAAGCAACTCAATGCCTTAAGAGCTCACATCTCATTAGCTCAGTGGTATGGCAGGTGTAGAATCAGGTAGGTGAGATTTTTCTCGAGTCCACCTGGGAGCGTTAACTTTCCTTACCTTCTGAGCAGCTGTGAAACATTTTCTGTTGAGTTTTATAGCATGGGGGTTTTAAAAAAAACCCTAAATCACTTGAAACCATCATTCTGATCCCTTGAAAACATCATTCTGATCCCTTGAAAACATCATTCTGATCTCAGTCATGGGGGTGGGGAGGATGGAGGATTTAGACCCTGCCATCCTCAGTGGAGTTGCTGATTCGCCATGGTTTAAGAAGCGCAGTTCCAGGTTTCTGCTGGCAGGGTTTTGAAACAGGAGCTTTTCCTCCGGCTGCCTGTTCTGCTGGACTGGATTCCAAGCGAGAATTAATGCATCAGAGAAGATCAGGGTGGGGGACAAAGAAGAAAGGTCACCGGAATATTGACTGCTTTCAGTGCTGAACAAGATTGTTCCGTGTGAAGAAGCCCAAAGACTCTGCAGCATGGTTAAGGACCATGTGCAACCTACTCATGCAGGGCACTTGCAAACCCCCTGCTCCAAAACACGAACAAGGGACGCTGTTCATAACTCAGTTTCTTTTGCTTTCAGGTATGAAATGCCCCTTTCATCCTTCACATTCCATTTGAAGAGCTCTCTCTAATAATAAACCCAAAGGATTCTATACCCTATGTTTGTCTCTCCCTGCAAATCCAAGCCCAGCCAGGGAGTACGGATGCCAAGCCGGGCACTGCAGCGAGCCCAAGACGAGCCAACCCCAGTCCACGTGGCTGAGGTTTCAATGGTGTTCAAGTGGCCACACTGCAAGGCCACCACGGGCACGCACCTCTGGAAGTCCCAGGCCGTGGCCAGGCACGGATGGTGGCTGGCTGTCACCTTTCTGCTAACAAATAAACCCCTGTCAGCTATTTCTGCCCAAAGGTACGGCGGTTTTTTGTTGGGGTGGCTCCTAGGGATCTGTGCCGTGCTCAGATGCCAAATACTCTGGTAACTGCTAAAAATCACAGTGGTTTCACACTAACCAGCCATGCAAAGCAGTGACTCATGGCAGGAAAGAGGCCTTGCTCCTACCAGAGCACCACGACCATCCTCAGCCTTGGCTGGTGTGGCTGCATCAGCAGAAACCAGCAGAAATCCCTGATCTCCTCTGAATTCTGCTGGGAGCACAGGACCCCAGGCAGGCAGTCCAGTCCCCTGTCACCAGGGCCGGACGCAGCCACGCTGCTGACAGCAGCTGACATCTCCACCTAGGACATGATGTCGAGGGGCTGCAGTGGGGTGGGGGGATCGGGCAACGATGGCCTTGGTGTGGCAGCCCCTTGGCCTTCAATGAACCTGGAGGTACCTGCTGCATCCATGCTCTGGCACGGTCCGCAGGGGACATTTTGCCAGGGGACAAGCTGTCCCTGCCCACCCCGGGGAGCTTCAGTTCACTTCAGGAGTCAACCACTGAGTATTTTGTGCTCTCCTGGCTGCTCCACGGAGCATTCCAGTGCCTCATTTGCAGGAAAACACCCCGGAGGTGGGGAGGGGACTGGGGCAGCGCGGTGTATGCTACAAAAGCACTCCAAAGATGTGACCAGAGTTCAGCTGAAAAACCTTACTGCAGGAAAAGGAGAACTACGTAAGTAGATGAAAGCCAAGAGGTTTGGGTGCCTAATGTCATTTCTCTGGACTCTTGAGTTTTCCAGAGTATTTGACATTCAAACGCAGCTGCCACAACCCTCTCCAGTAGTTCCTTGTCCTTGCACTGGGGAGCCCAGAACTGGACACAGTTCTCCAGGTGAGGCTGCACCAGCACAGAGTAGAAGGGGGGAGAACCTCCCTCGACCTGCTGGCCACGCCCTAAGGCATCCCAGGATGCCATTGACTTTCTTGGCCACAAGAACACACTGTTGGCTCATGGTCATCCTGGTGTCCACCAAAACTCCCAGGTCCTTCTCCCCAGAGCTGCCCTCCAACAGCTCAGCCCCCAGGCTGTGCTGATCCCTGGGGTGGTTCCTCCCCAGAGGCAGCTCTCTGCACTTGCCCCTCTTGAATTCCATTGGATTTCTCCCCACCCAGCTCTCCAGCCTGTCCAGGTCATGCCGGATGGCAGTGCAGCCTTCTGATGTGTCAGCTGCTCCTCCCAGTTTCCTATCACCAGCAAACTGGCTGAGGGTCCATTCCATCCCTTCGCCCAGGGCACTGATGAATGTATTGAATGGGGCTGGACCCAGCACTGACCCCGGGGGGATGCCACAATCCACAGGCCTCCAGCTAGACTGCCCCATTGACCTCCTTCCATCAGCCAGTTCCCGATCCATCTCACCACCCAATGATCCAATCCACGCTTCCTACGCTTGGCTGTGAGGATGCCAATGGAGACAGTGTCAAAAGCTTTGCTGAAGGCCAGGTAGACCACAGCCACTGCCTTCCCCTTGTCCAGCCATCCAGTGATGCCATCATAAAAAGCTGTCAGGTTGGTCAAGCACGATTCCCTTGCTGAATCCAGGCTGACTGCTCCTGATCAGCCTCGTTTCCTCAGCACGCGTTGAGCTGACCCCAAGAACAAGCTGTTCCACCACCTTTCCAGGGATGAAGGTGAGGCTGACTGGCCTATGGTTACTCGAGTCCTCCTCCTTGCCTTTTTTGAAGACTGGAGTGCCATTGGCTTTCCTCCAGTGCTCGGGCACCTCTCCTGTCCTCCAGGACTTTCCAAAGACCATGGAGAGTGTCCCAGCAGTGACTTCCACCAGCTCCCTCTTCCCTCGCGGGTGCATCCCATCGGGGCCCATGGATTTGTGGCTGTTCAGTTTGCTTTAACTGATCTCTAACCCAACCCTCCTCAACTGAGGCAAAAACCTTCTCTTCTCTTGACTTCCTCTGTGGTCTTCAAGGCCTGGGACTCCTGAGGGCTGGTGTCAGCAGTAAAGACCAAGGCAAAGGTGGCAATCAGGTACCCTCGGTCACCGGGGCGCACGGTTCATTCGGCAGTGGGCCCACAAGTTTAGCAGATGCTGCAGGAACCAGCTGAAGCCCAGCACTGCCTTCCAGGAGACCGCGTCATCATCTACAGAACCCGCTGCTGGAACCGTAGCCTAACATTCTGCTGATCAGAATACCCATGGAAGGAGGGAAATGGCAGCATGAGCATCTGCACAGCCCCGTACTCGTCCAATGCTCGAGCAAGGCTTAGCGTGAGAGTGAAGCCGGGGTGAGCGTGCAGCTGTTCCCCCCCCGTTCCTCCTCTGCTGCTGGAGCGAGGAGCAGAAACGTCAGACACAGCAACTTTTTGAGATTGACCTAAACATATCTCGGAGAACAATTACACCAAGGTGCAGATGTTTAAGTGCGTTGCTGAACGGCACTTCCAATGAGCTTCTTCAACGGCAAGAGCTATTTAAGGCCGTCTGCAAGTCCCCGAACAGCAGATTAAAATGGGTTTTGTGGAAAGTGATATCGTTAGCAGTTATTGCTCCGTCCCCGATCCTCCCCTAGTGTGAAGTTGTGCTGCCACACATCCCATGGGACTAATGTTAGAGAAGTGGTTGCCGTGGCTCCCGAGTTCTTTCGCGTCAAGGCTGAAGTTAACAGTGGAACTCTAAACGTTGAAGGTTACCAACCACAACGAACTCACCAGGGAAGACTGTGAGAGTTATGCTCCAGCTTCAGTTACATCTTAATGGAGTCTGGACACCTGATTTCCTTTGGAACAGTTTGGAAATCCCATCTCGGGAGAGTGCTCAGGTAGTCTGCGTTCCCTGGCGATTCTTTCTGCTTCACGTGTGCGAACTGAACGTACACAACATCCCAGATCCTTATCTCCCTACAGTCAGTAAGAGCTGCACGGCTGCTATGGGTAATAGTTCCTTTCTGCAGCCTTCTTGAGCTGTCTCTAAGAATTTACATAGGAGGCTGCCCTGAGAGACAGAGACTAGGAAAAGCCTGCAGGAAATGTACCAAGAAAAGACAGTACAAACCATGGACATTACTTTTTTTTCTAGTCCTTTCCTGTTTTCCTCTCCTGTTTCTTACTCACCTCTAAGGACACTTAATTTCTTTCAATTTTCCTGGGACGAATCGCTGCCTATTTTTTTCTTCTGTCAAGATTGAAGCTGATCTTTGGCTATCGTGTAGCAACAAAAAGCTACACGAAAGCATTCTCTGTAACTCATTTGTGCCAACAGCCTATTTTGTTAATGTCCTCACAATAAAAATTCATACCCCGGGCAAAGAGTATGGCACAAGGGCTGGTGCCAGGTCTCTGCTGAAGAGCAGAAGCAAGGCAAACACTCTGGTTAGCCCAGTGGCAGGAAGGTGACCTTGTGTCAGTACAGGAGAGGAGCCTTTCCCTCCTCTGATGCTCGCCAAGCAGAGCAGCTTGGCAAATCTTTCCCTTGACTCTAGACTTGCATTTATCCAGTGAGCAACCACCAGCCTGAATAGCACAGGTCAAACCATCATCACTGCAGAGAAAATACATACTCGGAAGAGTTTGCCTGCAGCAAAAAGCTAGTTAATAATTCAAATCATATACAAAGTAAGACTGGTATTTAAATCAATTTTTCTCATCTATACAGCGAAGTCTGCATAAAAACCATCAGCATGGGGTGGCAGAGGCCACTGAATAAATGGAATTAAAGGGTTAATGCTATTTCAGATCTCCTCATTTAAAGAGCCCTAATGTCGCTGTTTGTACCGGGAGGGGAGAGATGCAGTAACACATAAATTCAGCAAGAGCAGGCAAAAGAGGCCCCTTTGTTGATTTACAACCCCGTTTTCTATCCCCTAGCCCCACAGGGCGATGGGTCAGTGATCACCCATCTCCTAGGGTGAGTGGCTAAAGCCCTACAGCACCCAGTGCAAAATATTTTTCCAATGTACCATAAACAGAACTCAGCAAAACACCAGGAGTTGGTCCAGCTCACAAACCCATCCTACTGTTTCTCATAGCACTGGTGAGAAAGGCAGGGCTCTCACCAAATATTGTGAGAACCTGAGGAAATCCCCCTGCTAGCAGCTTTGCAGCAGCCACATCCTAATATTCTCCAACACCTCTGAGCCAAACTGTTTCTCTACTTTCTTCTGCTGCCATGTAGTTGTCCATGACCCAGGGGCAAGCAGGCAAGCTTCTTGTCCTTCTGAAGGTCCTAAAACCATTTACCATTTGTAGAGCACAAGCTGATTCAGACCCTCAGTTCTCCTGGAAACCGTCTCCATTCATCTCTTGAAGAGAGGCGAGCAAGACCTCCAAGGTTTCACTTTCTCAAAGAGAAGAGCCCCTTCATTTTCTTATCCCTTCATGTTCCAAGTAGAGGAAAGTAGTTTACACATAAAATCATTAATCTTAATATTGTTCAAATAGTTCTGTGTGATTGTTCTAACCTCTGCCACAGGTGAAAGCAATAGCTGTCAAGAAATAGAAGGGCAAATAAATCCTCAACAATTCATCCAGAAGATGAAGTCTGGAAAACCTCCAGCCTCTCAATCTTCAGCAAGTGCATCCGTGTCCCTGATTTACTCCAACTACACTGAGCTAAACAGATTTCTTATCCTTTGATTTGAAGAGCTAGCTGATTGATAGATGGGGGGCATGAGCTCATATTATTAACAACCTACAGTTCTGCCAGTGAAGAATCGTGGCCGTCTCGTAACGATGACTACCTCCCCAGTTAGTAGAAATAGAGTCTTCCAAGCACACAACACAAATGCCCTTGATGTAGGTGAAAAGAGAGGAATCAAGCTGCTATTAGGGAGCAAAGCTGCATCTTCTTAGGAAAAATTAGTGACAATTTCCAGATTGATTAAACATAGCAGAGAATCAATAACATAGTGACGTGGAAAGTGACACGTGGTTCTGTTGAAGTGTCTTGGACAATGGGCTTTATCCTTGTCCCCGTGCCTGTAAAGCGGCTGCAGCACTGCTCCCTTCTGCTTGAAATCCCAAAGCAGGCTCTGCTGGGCCTTCTCCTGACACAGCTCAAGTACAGAACACCAGGGTGTGTGCCAAGCACATCAGGGCCTTTTCCCCTCCCTCTCTGCAGGGACCCACAGCCCCTGGCTCAGTCTGTGAGGATGCCAGGCAGCAAACTTGGCTGCTTGGGCAACACTGATGTAGAGCGTGTCATAGAATCCCAGAACTGTTTTGGCTGGAAGAGACTTTTGAGATCTTTGAGTCCAACCATTCCCCCAGCACTGCCAGGGCACCACTGACCCCAGTCCCTCAGCACCACAGCTTGGAAACCCCTCCAGGGATCATGGGGACCCCACCACTGCCCTGGGCAGCCTGGGACAGCCCTGGGTAACCCCTGCAGGGAAGAAACTTTTCCTTCTGTCTGATCTAAACTTCCCCTGAAGCCGTTTCCTTTTGTCCCATCACTTGCTACACAGCAAGAAAGGAGTGTGTCACTCGGGAGAAGGCTTTCTCACCTGACACACAGCAGCACCATAACCTTCTACCCGTCCCTCCTGTGAGGATAGCTCAACCTCAGTCTTGTCTGAACCCTGGCATCGAAAGGATCCAGGCTGGACCGGAAGATATCAAGAAACGGAGAATTTCCCCCATTCCTTGGTCGCTTGTTTCAGTTATTAATCATTCCACCATTAAAAGCGGTGTCTTGGTTCAATTACAGCGGCTTTAGCTGCAGCCACTCTATAAACTGATTTCCACCTTTCTCCCCAGATTAAGGGGCCCTTTAGTTCCCAGCTCTCCCTCCTACCCAGGCAGGCAGGCACGGCAATCGAATCACACCTTGATCCTTTACCTAAATGAGACAGATTGTGTTCGTCAACAGTTTCACTTCCCCAGCGCTCACTTCTTTTCTTCTCTTTAATCTCTCCAGATAAGCAGTTGGCACACACACGGAAAGGCAAAGCTGATTTCAGCTGTTGTCTGCCGAGGATTTGCCACATCTATGCAGATGGAGTTTGGGGAGAAAACACTGTCTTCTTCATGGGAAAGTTTATGCAAGATGACAGGCCCTACAGCAAACCCAATTAATACTGATCGGGGGGCTGGTAACACTACCCAAACGGGTCAATATGCAAGGAAAACACTCTCCTTGCTGACCTATCAATGAGTATCTAAAACAGGAGGGTATTCCTGTCTGAACCATTCACTGTTCAAGAAGAATGTGACTACTGGTGAGACAACAGCATTTCCTGTAGCTAACTTCTGAGTGAGCAGAAACTACGTCTCTGAACAGCATAATTCTTCGTGGTACGTGTCCTGTCTATTAGAGATGGGATCCCCACTCACATATTAGTATTATTTAATAGAAAATGAAACATAATGTTCTATATCTATATGGTATAATTCCCAGGCACCCTGATATATCTTGAAAATACCAGAGCATTTGGGAAAGGCTGCTACAAAATGCTGTGTGTTTGATACGAGGAACTTCAGAGACAAAAATCAGTCATGGAAAAAGAACTGTGGGTGACAGTGAAGAGAAAAAAAGCCAGCGTGAGTTCTCAGGGGGATGTCAAATTTCAGCAACCCGTATCTATCCCTGCACGGGTACCTGGAGTGCTCTGCAGTTTTGATCCCCCGAGCAACAACACATAAACCCATCCGAACTTCTTCCTTGTAAAGAAAAGGAATCAAAAGGAGCAAAGGAGTAGAGGATACGATTAGAAAGAAAGGGTGAGGAAAGGGAATATACCCAGGCCAAAGACATTCAGATGGGGCTGTGTTAAGCACAGTCCAGTACCATGGGCAACAGTGCAAGGGAGGACATGGGTATCGTTTGTTCCGGGTACCAAGAGCAAACTGAAGAACAGATTAATAACATCTGTTAATGGAAGTCAGGGCCAGAAGGGATGGGACCTTCTTCTCTGTCTTGCCATAAACTTCAGCCACTCCTTCCTGCACGAGGTTCAAGTAAGTGCAACTAAGCAAGGTGTGAAGAAACTTTGGACAGACATAAAGCCTGAATTAAGAAGCACGCGTGACAGACGAACGCCGGTGTCCTTGCTGAAGCAGCCCCAGTCACTTTTTGTACTTATTTAGTGTCCACGAGCAATAAATCTCATTTGTAATATCCATTTTCCCAAGTTTTCCCGTTGTTCAGACTGTTATTAACACAAATCCACTGTGACAAACCCATGGGGAAGCGGGCTGCACACCTGCACGTGCAGAATGCCAATGTGTCTGCTACCAATTAAGCAGTCACCCACCAACGTAAACCCACGCTGCTGCCAGGCCCGCTGCGGCAGCTCCTGCCCTAATAGGGCACCTCGCTGGGCTCAGCAACGCTGCAATTACCTCCTTCCTCATACACAGTCTGCACCGTGACAAAGGAGAATTTTGCTTAAATAAAGATCTCAGTGTTTGACTTGCGGGTTGCAGACGTGGGGCAAAGGGCTGGGCGAGCAATGAGATCCCCGTCGTGCCGATCGCGATGGCAGAGGAAGCTGCCTCGCTGCCGCGCCAACGGCGAGCGATCGCGCCGAGTCCTGGCAGGTGAGGGGGGAGGAAAAGTGCTTGTGGTACAACACTGCTGCCTTGACCTCGCAGATTATTCTTTTTTCTTCCCCTCTCTTGTACGTGCCACTTAGAGTATGAGGGAGCTGGAGAAAGGCGCTGGGTTTGCTCATCAAACGGCACTCGCAGAGCCGGGCGTGACAGCGACAGGCATCAGTCAGCACTCATTCCTTCACGTCCCTACTTAGACACTGGTCTTTTTTATTGGTGCAGTGAGTGAAACCTGAGCGAGGAGCCACAGCCCTGGATCTGCCACGTGCTAAGGAAGGTGCGGAGAGAAGGCTGTGCCCTGAAGAGCTCACTCCGCTGCCAGACGCAGCTGAGGGTGGCAACAGAACTGGAAACAGAACTGGAAACCAACAGCCCCGCACAAAGTTGAATTTGAAGTTACAAATCACCAGAATAATTTTTAAAAAGCCAGTTGAAGCAATTTCTGACAATATCCTTTCTGTATACGAATCCATACACATGTGGAGGAGGAGGCAGAGACATCAGAGAAGGGGGGGAACCCGACCTACTGTCCCCAGTCACTGCCAGCTGCTTGCGTGGCAGCTCCCTGGCCCTGCCTGCCTGCCCAAACCCACTCCTTACCGAGGCAGCTGCAGCATCAGGACTGACCACCATGAAAGACAGGATGCTGCATGGATCCCGAGCCAGTTCTCCTGTACCGAAGTCATTTGTTCCTACAATCTATAAAGTGGTTCAGAAATGCTGAGAGACACATTATTCCGGGAAGCCCTGGCAGGACTATTTACAGGAGCTTCCCAACATTTTGTAAAGACATCCACTACCATTAACACATCCTCCATAGGATTTCTTTCCTTTTAAGTCTCTCTCCAGAGGAAAAAAAAACCCGTATGTTTGTCATGGCCTTTATCAGCTACAAAGAACTCTGCTTTCAGCTGCATCTATGCAGGAGGGAAGTCCTCCGCACCCTGTGACACATTCTCAGTCGTCACCTTCAGTCCATCACCTTCTTTGATTTCACGTGGTCCTATCAGCCAGGGGCTCAGAGCTACAAGGCTCTGAAGAGGCTCGGGCAGATTTCCTGCTCAGCACACTGGAATCTGTCTATAAGTGCAGAGTGACAGGGTGTTACTAAAGTTTATGGCAGCTGCACTGCAGGATGTAGTCACATAGATGGTATACCATGTGTATTTTTTATATATAATCTATATAATTGAGCATTATAAGCACACACTATCTATAGCACTGCATACTTACGCCACACACAGAATCTAGCACTACATTACATCAAATCACAACATAATTTAGCAGAGTCTAATTTAACAGATAGCTTGGGCAAAGACAAAGCAGTCACCAGAGGAGAGAGGCACACTGGGAGAAAAGCAGATGTAACGGCAGCTTCAACTGCCGAATGATCAGCGTGGAAGAAAATCCCCAGTCTGAGAAGACAGCCAACCCATCATAGATGTGTACATACTGATCTGTGTGTATATGCGTTATCACACGTACAAACAATTCCAAACCAGACTGCTGCCCTACACAATCCTTCTGTGCAATGTTTTTACCAGATTTCCTATGAAATAATAGCTAAAAATCACAAAAAGGACTAAATGTTACGTATTGAGCTGGCATTTTAAAAGAAGAGCTAGAACGTACAAATAGCGTAAAGCTTCAGTGCCCTGGGTATAAAATGACTTTTTATGAAAAGAATCCATTACAATTGCACAGGAAAAGAAGGCACAAGATTGAGCCTCCACTGGAACCGAGATGCTGAATGGACAGGATCTTATTTAACCAAAAAGCACATCAGCAATTAACATCTCCTGAGAGAAACGATGGGTGAGCCCCCAGCTGAAGGGAGCTGTAAAGTTGTGTGACACTGTTTACAAGACATTTACCTACACCATAACTTAAACGCGGTTTCATCCCGTTAAAAGTATAAATTAGAGAAAAATACCCTAGAGATAAAGAAAAAAATGCACAGCGATTCCTGCTGGCCACCAGCATCAGGAATGGCACACTTACAGAAAGGCATTAGGGGAGCTGCACCATCCTGGGCACAGCCTGACTGGGATTTACACATACACACACCCACCCCCCGACAAGAAGATTTGTCAGCTGACCGAGGTACGAAGCCAGGACAGTGTGATCGTGATGGATCTCCAAGGAAAACTTCACAGCCAGATTTGCAATCTGCTGGATTCCTCGCGTTTACAGCAGCCAGGGCAGTAACTCGAGCTGCCGGCGGGCACAGGAGCGACGGTGCCTGGCGACCAAACTAAAAGGCACAATTCAAGGGCACCCTGTGCCTAATGAGCCTGAATTGTGATTTACAAAGCTGTCCGCGCTCTCAGCCTTTGCCACTTCCAAGAAAATGTCATTTTTGAGATACAGAACAAACCCAGTCGCTAGCGGCGAGGTCGCTGCCAGCAAAGCAGCTGCTGCCCGGGCTGGGGTTTGTGCGCAGACCTGCAGAGAGCAGAGCAGATAACAGCATCCCAAGGGTCACAGCAGGTCCGCTCCCATCTCCTCGCAGCTCACTGCCACCGCGTCTCTGTCTTCTGCAGATGTTCTTCAGCTTACAGAATCCCAGCACGGTGGGGTTGGCAGGGCCCTCTGGAGATGCTCTGGTGCCACCCCCTGCTCCATCCAGCAGGGTCACCCAGCGCAGGGTCCAGCCGGGGTGGGAATCTCTCCAGACAAGGAGACTCCACAGCCTCTCTGGGCAGCCTGGCACAGCCTCCCACACCCTCACACCAAACAACTTTCTCCTCCTCAGATGGAACCTCCTGGGTTCCAGTTTGTTCCTGTTGCTGGGCACTGCTATTTAATCCTGGATGTGGGGGTTGGTATAGGAAAAATGAACAGATGAGGTGGTACCCGGCAAATTGATCTTCTGCAAAACTGTCTCCAGACTTCAAGTGACTCAAATTACTAATCAGCTTCATTTTTATTTGAGAGAGAATCTAACCGGGGTAAGAAAACGTGAGCAAATGGCACAAGCCTTCCCCGTGTCTTGTAAGCAAACAGTCACGGTCGGGAGAGTTCCTGATGCTAAGACAGACCCACAGAAGGGCAGAAAGTACAAAGGAGGCACCAGCACCAGTATGATTTATCCCATTTTTCTCCAGTTAAATACTCCTCAGTGTAGTGTCTCTTACATCCCAAGTTGTGCATAATAGAAAATACATACTGTGTTCATCCAGCACGATGTTGGGTTCTGTCTATAAGCAACTGCCTTTACTGACTCTGGGTGTTTTTATCTGTAGAAGCCTAGTGTTACAGCCTCTTTTTCCCAGTTAATGACACCTTAAAGCTTATGGTAACTAGCTGAGCAGCCTCCAAGACACCAAAGCTTCTGTGGTATTTTGACAAGCCATATATTGTAGTAACAGCCTGAACGTATGTGGGACAATCTCTGTGCAATCAAAAAAAATAAAAAGCAACCCTAAAAAAGTCACGGCAAAATGGCATTTGCTTCTGCTTTGTAGCTGCCATCCGTGGCTGGCACGTGTATTTGCTGAAATGCAGCTGACTGAATGAGAGTACCACGCAAAGAGAATTGCTTTCCCTTCAGGCATTAATTATCAGTGTATCTCGACTCTTGTCCTCTGCTCTTCACAATTTCTGACGTTTCATCTCCTCCTTGATTGGGAGCAACCATCCTATAAATAGATTTATTTTTTTTTTTTTTTTTGGCAGTAATTGGGAATAAAAGTGACTAGCATGGACTGTAATCATTTGGAGAATTTAGCCTCCAACTGAACAACTGTACAATTTTGGGATGCCAGATACACCCCCTTGCTGCCTCTAAAGGTTATTTTGCATTTAATGAGTCTTTGTAGATTTAGGGTAAGGAAAGGAGTATTAAAAAGCTTCCTAACGGAGCAGCAAGATTTTGGGGAAGATCTGTGGCTTTCCTAGTCCAGTGGCAACCGATAGATTTAATATTGTTACCTTAAAAAATAAGAAATCCTGGCACAGTTTCTGATTTATTGGGAAGAAGAAGCCAGATAGTTACTGAGACACAGCCCAGTCAAATAAACTAGTTCACGCTAACACCCCTACCAGCAGCATCCACAGATATCACTTGGTGCTCTGATCACTGAACTACTTTCTTGCAGAGCACTGTGAGAGATTCAAGGGTTGGAAATTTATTCTGCAACAGGACGGGCCTCAGGCACACCAAGAACCTCTGACAGCATGATAGGAGGGCTGAAACCACCCAGAAACCAGGATGGATAATTTTACTGGATCAGTCCCAGGCGCATTAGACACACTCGTCAAACTGACGCTGATCTAGGCATGCACAGCAGCCTCTCCTTTACTTTTTTTTCCTGTTTTTTTGTTTTGTTTTTTAAAGACAGCAGCCTTACATGGCCCAGGCTGCCTTCAGAACACCTCTCCTCACAAACAGAGAGCTCTCAGCTTCAAGGCTGAAGCTTGTAAGACCGCAAATCCAGGTCTGCCGGAGCAGGCTGCGAAACGCGCCGCCAGACGCCCCTGGCATCATCACACATCTCCTGGAGGCTGATCTTCCCTCAGGTTTTCTTCCCCGACCAGTGACACGCAGCAAAAGAGGGGGAAAGATGAGACGGAACGAGAAGTGAAGGCAAACGGTGAGCAGATACAGAAGAGAAGCACAAAGAGAATAGAAAAGGCAGGTAAAAACTAACTTGGACTCAGCCAGCTCAAAAGACAGACCAGACGGTGCAGTCTGAGCCACGGGGTAAAAGGCAAGGGCAGGAGGGAAGACAAGGGCCACGTTTACTGACCCTTCTGTACAAACGCGCTGGAAAAGCCCTGCAAGCTCGGGTGAGCTGAGAGCGAGCGGAGAAATGCGGCTGCTGGGGCAGTGAAGCCTGAGCCAGGAGGAGCAGAGTCATTTCCCTTTCGGTTTGCCTTCACAACAAGCTCCAAGGACGAGGGAGCTGATAAGAACAGCAAGCTGCCAAGGTTTTCAGTACCTCAGTAATTGTTCAGAGTCCTGTTCCAAAGCCAATTCAAGAGCCCAAGTTTCAGAAACCACTGGAAAGGTGCAGGCAAGTCACTGAGACTTTTCCTGGAGTCATGTAATCGTGCTAATAAAAGCTTGCCAGAAGCGTGACCTGCCACAGAGAAAACAAACCTGCAGTGACGAGACAAATTCTCCCCCAGACCAAGCAAGCACGTCTTGCTCATGCAAGGCTATCAGTGAGAGAATGGTTTTAAAGGTCCCATCGCATTTCAGGGCCCACGGTATTATCATCTTGCAACTAGGACAGGATTATCTCCCTTTCAAGCCCCGTTTGAAGACGAGTGGAGATTAATCTGGGAAAAAATGGGATTCTTGTTAAACTGTTTTAATACAACCGCAAAAATCTATCGGGACTTCAGTATTTCACCTCGTCCTTTGTTCCCCATCTGTACCAGAGTTATTCTCTGCATTGCTCTTCACGAAAGACCAGGATTTATAGATATTATTTTCTTAGTCTAGTGAAGCAATAATCCATGCAGGGAAAAAAAAACCCTGCAAATCCCAGCATATGTTGGCCTCGATTTTTCCAGACATTTTAAAGTCAGGAATAACACTGCAGAAATCATCCAGACTGATCCCAGCAGCAGATCATCTGCGTAAGAAAAACATCCCTTTGGAACTGGGGGCTCTTGCAAATATTCGTAAATATGAAATATTACATACCACTCTTTCAGGAGGGCTTAATCCACCACGGGATTATAGTAAGAGCTGGAAAAACAACAAAAGACCTTGACACGACCAAACCCCTGTCCAAGTGTCAGAAAGCCTCAAGCTCTGGCTGCTCTGAGGTGGGACCCCAATGCCTGGCACCGAGCTGTGCCCGCGCAGCAGCCTCGGCACGGCTTTCAGCTGACCTGCCAAAAACTCTTCCCTGGGTCACAGCCAAGAGAGGAAACAATGAAAACCCAAGACACAGGAGGAGGAAGCAGAGTGATCACAGCAGCTGGGAACGGCAGGAGTTCTGCCTGGCAGAAGTTCAAGCCTTACACCGAAGCTGTGGTGTAAGGTGCCCTGTGCCCCGTGGAGCAGGCAGAGCCTCCCAGGATTTCTTTAGCCTCAAAAAGTTTCAGGCTCTTGCTTAATTTTACTCTCTGAACACTAAGGTGGTCCCACATTTACATGTAGACTCTCCTTCTAGAGGCGCGTGTTTTAGGGTTAATATCAGCACGGGTGGCACTGGGGACCACTCCGTGTCCCAGTCTGCCTCTGGTGTATGTAGAGAGGCCAGAACGAGGCACTACCTACAAAGGCTGACACAACCTGCCTGGCTTCACATACTGCTCTTAATTCCTCTATCCTGTCTCTAGTTACTTTAACCATCGGGCTCATTCCATCTTTTAATCTTAGGGGCCCTCCCAGTCTTGTTCTCCTGGTTTCAGACCAGGTCGTTATTTGATTATTCACAGAATCACTGAGTGTTAGGGGTTGGAAGGGACCTTGAAAGGTCACCTAGTGCAGTCCCCCTGCCAGAGCAGGGTCACCCAGGGCAGGTCACACAGGAACAGATCCATGGGGGGCTGGAAAGTCTCCAGTGGCCCCTGCCATGTTCCAGCTTGCACCAGTTGCCCCGTGTCCCATCACTGGATGTCACTGAGCAGAGCCTGGCTCCATCCTCCATTCAGCCTAAAACTTTTTAACTCCGTCCTTCCGAGAACACCCACATTCCAACCCCCCCGGCCCCAGTCTCTGCCTGGGCCCCCAGCACCCTGTGACCAGCACAGCCCAGCACAGGGACAGCGTGCTCCAGAGCCAGCCGTGCCCGTGGGCACAGCCCAGAGAGCTCCCAAACGCAACGCGCTGCTGCCGCGGTTTGAAGCCCGATGCTTTTCAGTAACCTGCAACGAGAGGGGAACCTTCCCACGTCTCACCTGGCGTCGAGGAAAACAAAGGTTTGACAGCTCATAACCTGCAGACATGGCTGCGACAACACGTCCTTCCCAGCCCCGAGTGTGGGACAGGGAGGAATGGAATCCAGATGCTCAGGGATCTGCTCGTTTATCTGGGGGACACGGCCTGACCACGTTTCCAGCAAGCCCCCATTCCGACTGTTACAACGTCCAGCTCCGCTTCTCTGCCGGATTCCTGCAACGTTTAACCTCCAAATTACTGACAAATTCTGACCCTTCATCAGTGCTCCGGAGCCAGACCGAGACATGGTATTGCTTGTAGCCCTGCAGAATACGTGTTTTGCCAAAAAAGAAGTAAAGCACCTATTCCTAATCACGTTGTTTTGAATAATTATCTCACCGATATTCCTGCGCTAAAGAAAATAGCATTAGTAACTTGTAGAAATAACAGTTCAGAAAAGCCCAGGACGAGCTAAATTAAGCCTACACCTTCACAAGAACCATTCAAAGGTGTGACAAGATGCTGAGGAATGACCGTTCGGACAGGCTGAGCGGGAGCCCGGCCAGGCGTCAGGCCACCCTTCCCTCAAACACTGCCCAAGACCGCGCTGGGATCTGGAGAGCTGCTGGGACTGCTGCTCCGGGGAGCCTGCTGGAATCCAGAGCAAGGGGGAAAAGCAAATCCCGAGAGCCCTGCAGGAACAAACCACTCTGATCTCCTTGATCGGAGGCACCTTTGTGCTTCCTCTCTCCCGCTGCTTCCCATCGCCCCTGCAGACGTGTGCCGCCGTCCTGACTCCCCGCTAGAGATCCAGCCCGCGTCAGCGCTCGCCGGGGCCAGAGAAGAGCCAGCCAGGGCCCCAGGAGCTCTTGACCATCCCCACCGCCACTTTCTCTGCTGGGCTTTTGTTCTGCCCACCTTCCATCTCCCCAGGGAGCACGCGTCCCACCTCCTTTCATCTTCAGGCTCCAACACATCCACGCAAGCTTTCCGTTCCCGTGCTCGGCACGGGCTGACGCTTCCTCTCCCCTTCAGCCTCCAAATTCTTTTGTACTCCAGATCTCGCCAGGTCGGCTGACGCCTGGGAGACGTGCCCTCGCACCACGAGGCCATCACCCCCTTCATCTCCTCGCTTTCATCGCCCTATTTATATATCCTTCCCGCGTTATTATTCCACAGAGTTCCGCAGCCAAGAAACGTATGAATTAAGTAAGAGACATGAAAGAGCGTTCTGAAATGAAGGCCCATCGTCCTCGCTTGTTCGCATTAGCAATACAAACGACAGGGGGAAAGCGGGCTACGGCAGCCTGATTAATTTCCTGCTACCTTTCAACCAATTACGAAGCCCTTGGGGAGTTCTCTCAACCTCAAGCGAAATTATTCGTAGATTTGCTTAGTGGGGGAAAAAAAAAAAAAACAACCTGTAAATTTGAGCGGAGAACTTAAAATTATAGACATTTTACACACACACAACCTCAGCTGCCTGCAAGAGCACTTGTGAGAGAGGCTCACCGCTTCCAAATGAAACTAGCGTTCAGAACACTGAAATACAAAAATAAAGGAGGCTGTGCCACACACAGCAACTGCAATGTTTTGGAAAGATATTCCCATATGGAGAAATATCGAAGCAGCATTCTTGTACCAAGGTGAGGATTCCTGAAAACAGCTCCTGCCTTACGCTCTTGTTCCAGAATAGGTAACAGATCATCTTGTTTAGGAGTGGAGCGAAAGTATCACTCATAAAATCCTCTTTATTTTTAATCGTGATGCTCGTAAACGTGAGAGGTTTGGTGAAAACAAGCTCCGGTGATCAGCTGGTTTTACTGGAGTCTCGTGCCAGGAGGTGGCTGTGGTTTAGTACTGACCTGACAGCCACCTCCTGAGGATCTTCACCAGTCTTTGGAAGATTTCTGCTCTTCAGACTGGTTTGGTTAACTCGAATCCAAAACCAAGACAAACTCTTTTGATCTGGTTCGACTGTTGCATTGCTCTGCTCTTAGTCCTCCTGCCAGGAGCTGTCAGAGCCAGAAGGGCTCCCCTCAGCCTCCTTCTCTCCAGGCTGAACCAGCCCAGGGCCCTCAGCTGCTCCTCAGCACCCTTGTGCTCCAGCCCCTTCCCCAGCTCCATTGCCCTTCCCTGGCCACGCTCCAGTTCCTCAATGTCCTTCTGGGAGCGAGGGGCCCAGAACTCCCCCCAGGATTGGAGGGGTAGCCTCCCCAGTCCCGAGGACAGGGACCGCTCCCTGCCCCGGGCCTGACCAGCACCTCTCCAGCGCCCAGAGCGCTTTGTAGCAATGCTGCAGAGCACGGTTCAGCCGCAGCAGCCTTAGCGAGAGCAGGAGGTGACTTCCCAAGCAGCTGCCGGGACTCTCTGCCATCCCTGGCCCATCCAGGCTGGCTGCCAAAGCCCCTGCTGCCTCTCTCCTCACTTGTGCCAGGCTCCTGCCCACCTCCTTTGCCCGCTGCTGCAGCCCCAGCCCTCCCTGTTCCCTCTCCCTTGCCCAGTCTCTTGTCCTGAAGCCAAGGTTACTCTCTTCTCTTGCTGAAAACGCTGCAGTTCCCAACACAGGGACATGTGCAGCATCTTTTCAACTTTTTCCACCTGAAACAGGTTGGTGTTTACCTCCTTTTTGTAAAAAAAAATTTTAAAAATGGATGCTGCAGGTATTTGGTAAGCGAAATTCCACTTAAAATTCAACTGCTTTACACAGATGCAGCAGAAATTAAGTTGGATTTTTGTCTTCATCCTGTTTTCTGTAACTCATTTTTTTTTGCATAGATGCAGAATCTGTGTGTCTGATCCATAAAACAGCTAACCAGCTGGAAATTCAGAATGATCGCTCCTCGGCTTTTCCTGACATCGCTCTTCTAGTAACCAACAAAGAGTAAAGGGGGAAAAGCCTCCCACTCGCCCCGCTGGAGAACTGCCAAGCTGCCAACAAAACCTCCCACGTGCTCCTGAATCCCTCGTCTCTGTGCGGGCAGTTGGGTGCAGCCAAGACCAGCAGCAAGAGCTCTGCTGTGTGCCAGCGCTCACCCAGTGTCTGCCCGGGTGGCTGCAGGGACCGGTGGCACGGCTCTGTCCCTGGTAACAACCCAACAGGAAAGACAAAATGGGTCAAAGCCAGATGGAACCTATTTACTGCGAAGTAAAAATCAAAACTCCGTTGTCAGGACACTCAGAGGATGTTTACATGTTGTTTACTGGGCCCCTCAGCTCAAGGACAGGGCACTGCTGGGAAGAGTCCAGCGCAGAGCCACAGAGATGGGGAAGGGAGTGGAGCATCTCCCTGCTGAGGAGAGGCTGAGGAGCTGGGGCTTTTCAGCCTGGAGGAGAAGAGGCTGAGGGGAGACCTCAGGAATGCTTATAAATGTGTAAAGGGTGAGTGTCAGGAGGATGGATGGAGCCAGGCTCTTCCCAGTCACATCCAATGATAGGACAAGGGGCAACTGGTGCAAGCTGGCACACATGGAAACAGAAGGAGAAACTTTTTCACAGTGAGAGTGACAGAGCCTGGCCCAGGCTGCCCAGAGAGGCTGTGGTCTCCTTCTCTGGAGACTTTCCAGACCCACCTGGACAACACGATCCTGTGTGACCTGCTCTGGCAGGGGGGTTGGACTAGATATCTTTCAAGGTCCCTTCCAACCCCTAACATTCTGTGATTCTGTGCTTTTCAAGGTCTCGCATCTCCATCCTGTTTGTGATGCCTTCTCATTTTGGCACCTCCAAGAGCAACGGGAAGTTTGCACATCATCAGGATCAGAAACTATCCGACAGAGGAAACGTTCATTTCTGTGTTGCTACCACTGTTTAATTTCCATGGCATTCATCTTCTGTTCAGGTACCACCGGGCAGTTTTCCCTGCTGTGCTCGTGAAGCAGGACAACCCACCAAGGACAACCCATCACCTTGTTCCCACGCGGGAAATCGGCATGGAAAGGCACCTCATGGCCATGGCACTGTTTGTGGCCTGGCACAGCACAGCACGACGCTGGGATAGCTCCCATTAAAGGGATGCCCACGCTGACGGGCCCTCCAGGCCTCCTTCCCGTGCACCTTAAAGGCAATAACCCGTGATGGAGAGGGGCAGTGGGACTGCGCTGCCGGGCAGAGCTCATCTTTCTGCTGCGCTGACATTTCGCCGGAGCTCTGAGCTGACCCATGAGCTCCACACATCTTCAAAACTGCAAACCCCCTGCAATTAAGAGACATCGCCACATCCCAGTGGTTATTAAAACAATCTGAAAACAGAGAGAGAGAGAGAGAGAGAGAGAGAGAGAGATCACGGGGGTGGAGGGGAGAAGGAGCTATGTTTAAAGATGGGGGCACCTAACAGAACTTCACAAAGTGGTATTTTTTTGGTATCATCTCGCTGCACATTTAATAGAGAAGTGCTTTCACCACAGGCACTGCAACCTCCATGTCCAAGGGCAGAAAGTCACCTGTAACTTCACTGGGAAGAGTGTTTCTGGCTGTGCATTGCTGTATTATCACCATGCAGGACCCAACAGGAGGTCCTTTCCACCCTACGGACATCGAACTGCCAAAAGGAAGCAAGAACTTGGAAGCCTAAGGGGAGGATCCTCCCCCCAGGGCTGTAGTCACAGAATCAGAGAATCATTTTGGTTGGAAAAGACCTTTAAGCTCACAGGGTACAACCATTAACCCAGCACTGCCGGGGCACCACTAAACCGTGTCCTTCAGCATCACATCTCCAGGGATCATGGGGACACCACCACTGCCCTGGACAGCCCTGGACAACCCTTGCAGATAAGAGATTCTGCCTCATGCCTCCTCTTCCAGAGTGGTGACAGCAGCTCCAGGATCCCAGTAAGAGGTGGCACTGGGTGTCACACCAGCGAGCGCTGACACAGCTGGGGGTGCTGGGGACAGTGTGGTGAGAATCCACCACATTCTGCCCCAGAGATGCACAGGAACGGAAGATGTGGGACAGTCTGGGTATTTTTGATTACAGATTTCACTGCCTTCTCTTTAGCTCGTGACCCTACAGGATCAGGCTGGTTTGGGAAGAAGGCCTGGACTTCCAGACATCTCTTTTCAGATCAAGTGAGAACTACGCTCAAAGCAATCGACTTTTAGAACCTGGTATTCACTCAGTGACCCATCACATTTGAATCTCAGTAAAACAGGCCACAGTGAATGAGTGCAAGGCTTCATTAAACGTGTGGCTTCGTTAAACAACTCAAGACTTCCTAAAGGAGGAGCAATTAACCATTTGTCTGTCCACTGTGGTTACTGAAACAGCAGACTGGAAATCTGCTGAAGACACCAGAAACTTCCCCAGGGAATTCTTTTTAGTCTGAACTGTTCTACAAATAATTCAATATAATCAGCAAGGATCCACAGGAAAAAAAGAAAAAAAATAGTGAAGTCATCTTAAACTTTTAGTTAGAATTTAAAGTAAAAATTCTACCCCCATCGGATACAATCAATACAAAAGTCACTCCCAACAGAGAGCAAATACAGAACAAAAGGAAAAAGGCAGATGAAAACGAGCAGCTGGTTGCCTGAGATCAGTCGACTGTGAAACTAAGCATTTAAATGTTTACAACTGTAATGGGTTTTGCTCTGAAGTTTTCTGCACTGTCTACAGCATGCTGAAGGCTGACTTGAGCTACAAGCAAATGAGCTCCAAAAACGGCTGAAAGTCAATCATCAAAACTAGGTATGCAACACCCAGGGCAAGCTTTTAGACTCTTGCTGGTCATAGCAAAGCTTGTGACACCGGGAGCACCTAAAGCGGAGAGAAGGGTCTGCATGAATCCAACCCTACCCGTTATGGGAGATACTACAGACAACACGCCCGCTTCATTTTTCTGTTTCACTTCCAAACCTGATCACCATTTTTAAATCTTTTTACTTTTCCTTGAAACAATCGGATGAATCTAACCCTGGAAAATAAACAGCCCTTCATCTCCGCATCCCCAGAGACCATCAACAGCTCCGTGTCCTTGGGGGAATGTGAGCAGCTACCCATTCACCATTCCTCGGGCTCCGAGCAGCTTAATTAACAGGCAGCAGTGTTTTGACAGAACTGGTTCCTTTGTTCAAGGTGCACAGTGTCACCAGGGGATGCCTCGGCCCCGTCCACAAGCCCTGTGCTCAATTCTCTCCCCATCTCAGCAGAGCAGCCAATTCCATTCGTTAAATGCATCAGTTCATTTTTTCCCAGCTCTTTGTGGCTATTCCATATCCCTCTGACCCGATAAAAATCACTCGCTCATTCCCCAATCCTCTGCAGGGCTGAGCAGCAACACTTCTGTCTTTTAATAATCTTGTCTATTTTAAACAAAGCTCTCAATGTATTTAGAAAATATAGAAAATCTAAGACATACATTCATTAAAATATCCTAGGGACTCACCTATAACCTCAGTTCTTTTTTCTCTTTTCAAGTTGCTTGGGCATTGTGGAAATAAATGTAGCAGTGTCCATTTTCCACATCTATAGCAAGTGAAGCCCTGTGGCACATCAGCATCATTCCAGTATTAAATTTAGCAGAATAAAGTTAACTGAAGGTCATCAGTTTTTTCTTCTTCCTCCCCCTTCCCTTTTTTTTTTTTTTAATATTATTTGAAGTGCCTACACTGTCCATGAGCATGGGGGAAAATCAGATAGCTTTGCTCAAGCTGATGGAATTAGCATGAGATAAGTATAGGTTAAATGTCAGGATGGAGACTGGAGGTTTAATGTTCCTCCAACACAGAGCAGACCAGCACAACAAGTGAAAAGAGGTATATTAAATTAAAAAGGTGGGGCATAAAGTAACTTTTGTATCAAAAATATGCTCGCAAATTAAAACAGATTGAGAACTTGGTCAAAGATTGACCTTGGATTTAACTCCAGCATCATCCTCATCAAAGAGCAGATGAAAGAGGCCGGGAAGAATCCAGTTATTTCGGACGGCATCTTTCACACAAAGCAGCCTGCAAATAATTTACATTTTAGCAACTGACAGTTAATAGAAAGCCTAAAGCAAACATGGAAGGAGCTGAAAGAGAAAACAGTAATTTTTCTAGATAAGGTCCTCAGTGACACATAGTTAATGAAGCTGAGAAACAGCAGTTACTCCAGATCCCAGGGAAACTGAGCTCTTGAATAAGCAGAGAGAAAATATTAGAAGCAAAGTACAACACCAGAACATTTCTAAATAAACACAAGCGGAATCAAAGTTTCACTGCTGCATTTTCTCTTTGAAAATAAACGTGGGTTGTAAAGCAGAGGAAGGGCCTCATCATTATACAGGCTGCTTTTATCTGAGAGAGTAGGCACCAAGATTTTATCGTGCGCGTGTCAGATATTTTCCATAATTTCAGTATTATCCGCGTGAGCAGCAGCTCAGCCGCTCGTCCGCGCTCCCCGCAGGCACCTGCGATTGTGCGAGCAGAATAATTTACCACCACATCTGGGAAGCTTCCTAAACACGGGGGGATGTGGCATGTGGAGCAACGGCATCACGACACTGGCTGCGGCTCAGGGAGAGGTGATGTGAGCTGCATCTTACTGCTCCCAGGGACTAGTAGCTAAGGATTAGATGGGATTTAAGGCAAGTCAGAGACTGAAGCAGTGGTCACAGAAGACCAGACCTGTAGTAGCTGCAGCGAAAATATCCTGACATAACTTAAGGAGAAAGAGAGTGGACTACACAGGAGTTACTTTTAAATCATAACACAAGAAGGAACAACTTTTTTTTTTTAATACTTTCAATAGTGGAGAATTTTTCTCTTGCCACCGTTCATTCAGAATGATCAGAAATGCAAGGACAGATAGAATTTAATGTTACAAACAGACCAGACTTCTCAAGGAGTAAAAATATTTCCCAATTCCAGTGCCTGCATCCCAGCAATACACCTTTTCTGCACTAGTGCCAGCCATCAGCACTTCTTGGCCAGCGCTGGGCAAGACATGCAAATATCCTACCAATCCGTGGGTTTCTACTCAAGAAGTCATTTGCATGTGCAAATTATATACAAAAATAGGCAAAGGTGTGAAGAAATTCCTGTGTCATCAGCTTGTATTTTCCATTCCTCCTCAAGGGAGAGTCTCTATAGCATTTTCAGTACAGAGAATCACTAGAATCTCAGGACAACTGTCTGTTCTATCTGTTCCACACTAACCTTAAATAGTATTTTACGTGATACACCATATGCTTCCATCTCTCTGTCTGCCACCTTCAGGTTCTGCTTTCTCAGCTGCAGGAAACAGCACGCTAAAGAGCAAGAAGTCTGGTGGTAAAATGATGTTAGAGTTCTCTCCCCGGAGTAGAGCGATGTTGGATTAAAAGTAGACCTCAAAGAGCCTTCATTTGCAAGACTACTAAATGAACACTCCCCTCGGAGGGTAAACACATTAAGCCTCATTACACTGATGTCCTTCAAACCAAGAGAGGTTGAAATGCAGGTTAAAAACTCAGTGATCCTGGGCAGGCTGGAAACTGCAGCTCGGCACCAGGCCGGGGGACATCACAGAAGCCTGCTCCTCGTCGGGGTCTTTCATGGATGGGCAGCCACTCACCACCTGGCTGTGTTACTGCTTGGATGTAGGCTGAGGGAACCACAGAAACTTTGTCATCTGGGAATTCATCTTCTAATGACGACGATGGGTTGGGCTGAATTTATCCAAACTCTGAAGTGGCAACAGAAAAGGTGACGAGTAGGCTTCATTAAATGAATGTGCTATGGGTAGGAACCCACCACGAGGAAAGCGTTCGTGTTGCCAGACAGCTTTGAAGCATGGCAAGCTGGCTGCTCTCCACACCTCGCCTCCTATTCCTCCCTGGTACGCACAGCAAGGCACCACGGGGCAAAGCATCTTCAAAGTTACAAAAATGGGATTCCTTCAGATCCTCTGATTATGAGAAGACTTTGACCTCCCTTGTGAGAGCACTCCACGTTTACCCGAATTGTTACTGCTGGGGTAATTCTTTCATCTTCTGCTGCAGTGACTCGACTGCATCAGCGATGCACTGTTGCCTCCAAAGAAGGGGACCGTGACCGGAGACCAGCACCAGACCAGCACCAGCTTCACAACAGTCTGGCACCATGGAAAGATCAAACAGTTGAAGTTTCTGTCTAATTGGGAGAATGCAATTAAACTCAGCACTGCCTCTTTCAGCAACACGGAATAACTCTCTCCACAATAAGAGGATTTGTTTCAAAAGCTTTATCAGAAGAAAAAGGAGTTGCTTTATGCCCATTTGTCTTACAGTCAATCTTACCTGCCTCTGGAAAGCACAGATGAGGTGGATGTGTTTCCAACACCACATCGAGCTCCCGTGCAGCCGTGCTGATGCAGGACCCTGTGGGCTCAACGCCACGTTACAAGGACAAGGAGTGCCAAGACTGGCCATGAACTACCACTCACAGAAGAGTCAAACACTCTTCCACTGCAGGCTGGGTTTCCAGTTTTGCAGCCACCCCCAGTACCAGGAGAACAGGAGCATGCCCAGGAGTCACCAACTTGTGCTGTTCCTTCCTCTAACACCTCCAGATACTGCAGCCTGACACAAACTGAACCCAGGCCAGCAGAACTCTTTTGATTTCATCACTGGAATTGGCATCAAGTTTGGCATTAGGTTCCACCTCCAGAAATAGTTCTTGCAGCTCAGGCAGTTCAATTTCTTCCCAAGTTGTTTGGCAGTAGGTCAACTACTGCTGCTATTAAAAGACAGCGCTCGGCGAGGGATGATCTAAGAGCTGGTTAATTGGGCAGGGACACAGCTGAAGCACCTCGTTACTTTGGAGGAGGACTAACTGAAAATGTGCAGTTCTGTTTGTCTTGTCACCTGTGAAATGAGAAGATGGGCTGAGCCTGCTCGCTGAGCAACCCCACCTCAAAGGCACCGCCGGAGCCCCCAGCACGGTGATGCCGCTGCCTCCCAGCGACGAGCCAGAGCCTGAGCCACCTTCCTCCGTGACACCCCTGGGGACACTGATGGCACCTCGTAGGACCTTGGCAGGGCCTTGAACCCCTCGGTGTTGATGAGTTTGTTCTATAGACACAGAGAGACCTTCAGCCTTCCCAGCTGCCTAGAATTCACTGTCCACTCCCTCTGTTCTAACAAAAACCCAGGCTCTGAAAAGCCCCTCCTTCATTCTCTCTGAGAATGGGAAATACTCTCTCTCTGAATTATTCATGGCATTGTTGTTATTAACAGTCTAAGTGCCATTTAATGAAATAACAATTTTGCAACTATGATTCATTAACGCCAGAATGCCACAGTTTTATGAAAACATTTGTCTCTTTTAGTCTGCGCTGAATTACACGAGAAACGAGACTGAAATCATCCTCACGGCCCAAGACAAAACTCTTCCCTGATACACAAATCAATATGTGATTTAATTGTGCTTTATTGCTGCCTCTGCTTCACTCCGGGGTCAGGAAAGACCCTGAGAACATCCTCCCTGCTACTTTCCCAACTCACATTCCCTCCGCACACACCTGGGTTTGTAATCCCAACCTTCAAGCTTTCTGTCCAGCTGCAGGGCAAGGGGGAAAGCGTAAGCACGGACCCAGAGCGAGCTGTTTATTCCCTTTCTGGGCTGCAGCTCGTCAAAAGGCTTTTCCTCTCAGAGCACCTTCTGAAGATGCCACCAAAGTGACGGTGGGAAGGGCAGAGCTGCAATCTGCACTGTGCAGAAGTGCTCTGTGCAGCGAGGTGGCTCTGGTCACATCCTGCAGTCTCGGAGCACCCCGGTGCTAGAAATGCTATTTCCTGTACACCTTTGGACCATTACTGTGGGCCTTATGGAAAAAAAACATTTAAAAGTGCAACATTTTATCAATACTAGACTAAGAATTTCTTTTTTTCAAGTTTTTTTGCTTTCTTTACTAAACACGCTTCGAGATTCATCAAACATTGATGCAGGGCTGACCAGGCCTGTTTCTCATGGACCAGTAAGAGACCAATTCCCAAAGGCATGATACCAGCTGATATCCCAAGCTGGGTGTGCTAATCCCAGGGGATAAGTTCTCATGCAGTATGCATGGACCCTTTTAATCCCCTGGCTTTTTCTAACAGGGGAGCAGCTTCTGAAAATTCTTAGCCTTAAGACAGAACTCCAGGCTCATGCTCTCTGTCTAATCTCTCCCTTCTACTCTACCACTTCATCCTCTCCAGCACCAACACATGGAACTGACGTCTCTGTTTTGACTGGAAAACAGTTACAGTTCTATTAGAATCAGTAAGAATTTTACAACTAGAAGCTAACGTGTTATTTGAAGATGAACTGCTGGGTTTTACTGTCTGTGAGTCTCTAAGGAGATATTCAATTTTTAGAGTATTTGTTTAAAGTTTAAAAACCAGAAAAAACTGAGCTGGATTTTATTGTGTAGGGTGGAAAGGCAGGTTAAAGCTTGACTGAAGGAATTGAAGGAAAAATGTGGGTTAGCTTGAGATTATGCTTTTCTCCAGCCGTCCTTCCCACAGAAGCCCCTGGCTTAGAAGGAAAATCAGCCTTGGATACACCCAGCCCCTCCTCCCAAGTCCAGGTAAAATAAGCACCAATTTGCTATTTCTTACCACTTTTCACCGGTGATTAAATCTGTCCGTTGCAGAACTTGTAGATAGGCATTTATATTTCAGGATACATCAATAGAAAGATTTTAGAAATTAAGATATCAGAAGATCCCAATCATATGAAAAAATTGGCACCTGGAGAATCGTATTGTTAAGATCAACCTACCCAGAAGTGCCTATTATTTCATAGTAAACAGACACTCTGGAAGCAAAATTACTGCTTTCTGCAAACAACCAAAGGATTTGTTTAGTAAGCTGAAAGCAAAAGAGAGGAATTTGCCTCAGTTCTGTTTGTGTGAAAGTTTACTCGAGTCCTCGTGCGAGTCTCACAAAGGCACATCACGGTTTATTTGCACAGCCAGAATAAAAAGGTCTCCTGACAATAGGCTTAGGTCCTACCAACAGACATCTTCTTGAACAGAACTGAAGATCCACCCTCAAGGCACAAAAACTGCCTTTTCCACTTTCTTTTCCTGCTTAATAGCCATAAAAAGAAAAATTAAATCCCTGTATTTCAAGAAGCATTTTCCTCCATTATGCACTAATGGTTAATTCAGCACACTGAGAAAAGCACTACTTACAGATCAATTTTACAGCTGGAATTGAAAAGAGTATGAAGAACAATCACTCTATTCAAGGCATTACTGCAGAATGAGGAGCTTGATTTAAAGAAGCTCCAAATGAAAAAGATTATATCATCTACCAGAAGAAACCACCACACTGTATGCTCAAGAAATTCTGCACTGGAAGTACACCAGCACCAAGCTACATCCTGCAAAAAGGCTTAGATAGCAATGCTAAAAAAGAAAAAAAATGAATAGTATGCAGGGCTCCAGAGAGAATGATGGGACTGGAGCTGAGGAAAGGGGTTCTGATCAATGCTGGTCAATAGTTAAAGGGCTCCTGGGGGCAAGAGGATGGGGCCAGACTCTTGTCAGCAGTGCTCAGCAACAGGACAAGGGGCAGCAGGCACAAACTGGAACCCAGGAGGTTCCATCTGAGCAGGAGGAGAAAGTTGTTTGGTGTGAGGGTGTGGGAGGCTGTGCCAGGCTGCCCAGAGAGGCTGTGGAGTCTCCTTCTCTGGAGAGATTCCCACCCCGGCTGGACCCTGCGCTGCTGGGCCCCTGCTCTGGGTGCCCCTGCTGGATGGAGCAGGGGGTGGCACCAGAGCATCTCCAGAGGGCCCTGCCAACCCCACCGTGCTGGGATTCTGGGATTATTAGTACTTGATTATTAGTACTTGCCTTGCTCCTTGTTCAAGAACTGACTTTCTGAGGAAGTCAAGGGTACACTAGATCCTTAGAGTGATCCTCATGAATATGTAACCCCCCAGGCAGCGATTCCTCCCCCGAGCATCCCTGGAGGGGTTCTGTGCCTTGCTGTGATGCCGGGAAGAGTACAGCTGCATCCGCATTACAGTTCTCATCGGCAGGGCTCCCCAAAACAGCCCCTCTCCCATCTCCTGCGCTGACACACAGGAAACCCCAGCAGGCAGTGGATGCTGGCGTGACCCGTCCTGCCTCCCGCAGCCACAACCCCCGCAGCTCTGCGCTGCCCCTGCGCCCGCTCCCCGCGCTAACTGGCAGAGCAGCATCCCCGCGGAGCCCACGGCATCTCTGCTGCACGGGAAAAGCGACGCGTCTTCTACCTAAGAACTGTCAGACTGAGGACAGACTCCTGAGTATGAGGAATTAGGAAAGCCCCGCAGAGCTGGAGGCTACACAGCCAACAAAGGAAATGGAGAGGAAAACACCGGCTGTCAGGAGATGAGTGTGAGACAGACATCCAACGAGCTCTACCAGCCGTCACTGGAGTAGCACCAAATCACTCGTTTTTCCTACTGGTACTTAGATGGATTAGAAGAAATACAACAAAGTAAAACGTTCTTGCAGAGCCAAACACTTCTGGTCCTAGTTTCCATCTAGGATCAGCTGAAGAAGCTTTAAAGTATGCCCAGCCAGCAGAAGCCAGAGAGTCCCTTGTGTTCCTTCTAGCTTGGTTTGAAATGTTGGCTGTTTCCACATTCCCCACATCAGTTCTTTCTTTTGGACACACCTCAAATGCAATATTTTAGACTAGACACTAGGAAAAAATTCTTCACGGAAAGGGTAGTGAAATATTGGAATGGGCTGCCCAGGGAGGGGGTTGAGTCCCCATCCCTGGATGTGGCTCATCACTGGCTTGGGTGGGATTCTTGGACATAGCAGCAGCCTCCCTGGAGTGCTGCTCCGTGTGTACCACTGCACCCAAGACTTCTCTGCAGCGAAGGGAAGGTTTTCAAGGCTGCGCTCAGCAGACATGTAGAGTGTTTTAATAGCTAGCTACTGAGATCTTCAGTTGTGGGTACAATCTGCTACCCTATTAATCTCACCCCATAATTAGCTGCCTGGGGAAAATGTGTATAATTCAGAGGACCCAGGTGAAAGGAAAGAATAGCTCCACAGGTATGAAATCCATGATTTATCTCCCTTCCAAAACAGAAAGGTGAAGCAAGACACATCCTTTGCTCCATTATACACATTTGACAATTTTGCTCTGCACTTGCACAGTGCAGTACTGAAAGATGAACAAAAATAGTACTGCAGAAAATCAAACCCACTTATTTCTGATACAAGAGAACAGCACAAAAGCCTTGCACTTCGAGATCTCCACCAGCAAGTTGCAAGGAGGCTGCAAGGTACTGTACAATATTTATGAGATCCGGGCTATAGATTAATGCATAAATCCCCCATACATAATTTATAGTCTGTTTACAGAGTAAAACAGTCATCACACAGCAACCACCACAAATGCATTCACTTCAACTTCAGGGCGTTTGTAATGAGTGCTCAGAAATGAGAGGGCCCTGATAGACCAGTCACAGCCAGGGACAGGCTGATTAAAATGCACGGGAGCAAGAAAAAAGGAAATGCATCTTTAAGGCAGCTGATGCCCCATCAATTTTTTATGCTCTACAAAATCTTTCATTTACTTAGAAATATTAAGTATTAAGTACGTTATTCCAGTTCAGAGTAAGAAATTAGGCTTAACTTGTTTTACAGAGCACTTCAGATTATCTTTCAAAAATTATATCCTCAGTGCTAACAAGCTGCACGTTGTGGCTCAGAAATCTGTACCAAAGCAGCGTAATTTCTCCGCTTCCTCAAAAGCCCTCGCTACACAGCTACTCTGCTTCTTCTCCAATGGTTGGAATCAATGATCTAAAAGGTCTTTTCCAATCTGAATTATTTGATTCCACTCCACGCTTCCATGATTCCACTCCATGCTTCCACAATTCCACGATTCCACTCCATGATTCCACAATTCCACTTCCATGATTCGATTCACAGTTAACAAAAGCAAGCAGCTGACCATCAGTTTTCAGGTATCACATGCAGCAAGTGTGATGACCAAAGTCTGAGCAGCGAGGTCACACGTGGAGGTGTGAGGCACAGCTCCTGCATTTGGATGTGACTTCACAGCTCTAGTAAAGTAACGGACTTCACCGAGTGTTTGCAGCCTTGACAGGAAAGCAGAATTTGCTGCACTGACAGCAAGAAGGCAGCTCACGGTGACGGCTGCAGTCCTTGGACATTGGAGGGAGACAGAATTTATCTGGCTCTATCTCAAGGCATCACCACTGCAGAGCAATCAGAACCATCAGTCCTTTAGTTACACACCGTTTCACTGCTTCCCCATAAACCAGCTGGGAGATCAAAGCCTTAAACGCAATGCCATCAGACAGACAGACGTATTTATTTCCTTACATATATGCTAATTTTCCACAGCAGGAATAGGGAATACATCTGAAGGAATGCATATGATGTGCTCCCCGGGTGAAACAAAGGGGGAAAGGGCCTCGTTACCAGACAGCCTGCTTGGCACTGGAAAAAGAACGCGGTCAAAAGCAGGAGCCTTACCGTGAATCAGAAAGCCCAAGATGCACAATTAGCTCTTCAGGCTCTGGGCTGAATTCCTGCAATAAATGATGCTGTCTGTCTTGGCACAAAGCCAGCAGATCTTGGTTCCTCACCTGAGCACGCCTGTTGACAGCAAGTAAACTATCCTCTTTCTGATGATGGGCTTTGTTCTTTAAATGCCTTCATGATGTTCCGCTGCACGCACACAAAGATTTTTAGTGGCTATTTAATATTAATGCAGGTTTCAGAATCAGGAAAAAAAAAGTATTTCTTCATTATATTAATTATATTTTTTTAACCATTCCACATCAGCTTCAAAGTCACAGCTATAAACACGTTAGAGATGGACATACTCAGGAGCTACTTCAAGGGTGTATCTTATCCCGTGCACAGAACTGTGGATTACTGGAAATCTAAGATGCCCCACTTTTAGCACAGGAAACTGTCAGGACCCCACAAACCCTGCAAGAGCTGCCTGTTCACCAGCGACACCATCACTCCCCTAACAAGCTCTGTTATTTACATTTTGTCTTCACATTCAATTAGTAGGCTAAAATTTATTTCACTCATCTTGGGTTTCAATCTTTTTCCCTGTCACTTTGGACACGTCTGATAGCAGATCACTGCTCGTGTCTCCAATACTAGATTGGCCGAGTTAATAAATTCTCCGGCGTGGCATTTTTCTTTCTCCTAGTGACGTTTTAATTGACTTCTGTGGACAAAGCTCATTTTATGTATTTCAGCTTCTTTAATTGCCGATCGCTCTCCCAGTTGTCTTGAGCACAATCATATTAAGTATTAGGTTATTTAAGAAGATTAGTGAGTCTTAGGACTGAGAACCATGCTTGCAGTTACAACTGAAACACACTGCGGTCTGGAAATGGGTTGGGCAGGAAGTTTGAAACTCATTTTGAACGTATTCCCTACGTCTGCTTCACGCAGTTTCATAGATGGGAGCCTAAGGATCATGTGGAAGAGTAAATCTGACACTGCCTCGTGTATCAAAAGGACTCGTCTCCACCCACAAGATCTGTCATTATGTGTGATTGCCATTCATCCTTAAAAAGAAATAGAAACCCCTCAATGAAACAGAAAAGGCAGATTAAGGAAGACAATTCTGTTGACAGTACCTCAAATGATTTACGCCCATCAAGGTTATTCCCGTGCTCTCACAAAAGCACCTTTCACTCCAGCACTTCAGAAGAGGGGGACGCTGCCCATCAGCGCTAAGGCAAAGCGGAACGGTTCTGTTTTCCAGAGAAAGAACAACCTGTCTTGAAGTTTAGTCAGTGAAAAGTCTATTCCATCCCACACAGCTTCGAAACGCGAGCTTCAAAGCTATCAAGCAGCAACGAGAGGAAAGTCACTTCTCATTATACTTTCAAGATGCTGCCGAGATAAAGCTATTAAAGCGAGCGCCGGAGATATGCAAAAGGTTGCGCTATTCCAAAGAGAAACCACGTGGACCTCTCGCGCTGCCACCGCCACCAGCAAAGGTCATGGATGACGACAGCAGGCAGAAAGGGTGTGATTTTCTTGGGAGAGAGGTCGGGAGCACGTGTGCCGATACAACTTCAAGCCACATTCTTAATCTGGCGGGAACATCTTCAGGAATATTTCTGGCGATTGATGAATCACTTTGCAAGTCAAGGCAGAGGAGCTCTCGTTAAAAGCACCTCACTGCTGCTGCAGCAAGCTGCCTCAGTCAGAAATCCACTGCAGCTCTCAATTTCCAAGGCATAGAACCATAGAATGGTCAGGGTTGGAAGGGATCTTAAAGACCATCCAGTTCCAACCCCTCTACCATGGGCACGGACACCTCCCACTAGAGCAGGTTGCTCACAGCCCCATCCAGCCTGGGCTTCAAAACTGCCAAGGATGGGGCTTTCACCACCTCTTATTGTTGGTGATTTCTTAGAAGAGGCTTTAATTCTCCCCTAGATATCAGCAGAGCTCCCTGCTGATCTATCAACGTGGGTCAGAAGAAACACTTGCGTCACCTGAAAATAACCCCTAGCTGGGTATGGTGGAAGCTGGGAGCACTCCTCCAAAAGCAGGGGCAGACTCCCCGAGGCTCACCAGCCAAACCACAGCAGACGACGAGTCAGAGGCACCCAGCAGCGGTAACATCCATGGGAAGGAGAAGCCCAAGTGCCCACGTGGGCAGATGTCCTTTGGACACCCGGACAGGGGGGTGACAAGCAGACTGTAGGCAATGCACCCCGTGAATTACCGGTACTCCCCTTCCGAAAGCTGCTTCCAGCAGGCATGCCAGGGAGCAAACATAGAATCATAGAATAGAATCATTATGGTTGGAAAGGACCTCCAGGGTCATCAAGTCCAACCACTGCTGCTCGTACCGGACCCTCACCCAGACTGCTCGTGGAGCTGTAAAAACTGCACTGTAATGTTTATCTTCAGGGAGAACAGACTAAGAGAAATGAGTCAGAAATGCAAGAATCTTTAATTGGCATACTGTTAGAAGAGCATTAATTGCCAGCTATCATACACTGAATAAATTAGCATAGCCAACAAGCTGCGGCCTGCCATGCACTAGCATGTACTTCACACTGACTTCTTAATTATTCACAAAGCAAGTAAGTTATTTTCAAGCTTTCATTTTCTTCTGTTTCATGTTGCCCTTCTGCCCTTTAAACGCATTTCAAACGGTTTTCTTTTAAATTCGAGCCTACCATCTGTAATCCAGATTTATTTTTCTTCTACAGAAGCACAGAGATGGCAAGAGAAATCATCATCTCACCTGTAAGACCTGTGAGGTTTTAGCCATATTTGCCAAAAAAAAAAAAAAAAAGAGAAAATAACTTCACTTTAAAGCTTCACCACCACAAACAACACCTTTCAGAGGGGGAGGAAGAGCCTGCTGACGTCAGTGTAAGGCACACTGATGGGTTTAAATGTGGTATGTTTACTGCTGCTCAGCTCCTCTACCCAAACAAGATGTGAGCCATGTTGAACTCTAAAGAACCACAACTCAGCTCCGACCAGTTGAATTTTAAAATGCCCCTGACCAGCACACACTGAACTCTAGGGAAAGACCCCTCGCTGCAGGCAGCTGTTTCCAAGACAGGTATCTCCAGGCTCTTCCCTTACCTACAACCCACAAACCTCTACGTATCCACCTTTAGTTCTCCCTTTCAGTCCCATTCATAAACACTATTTTTAGCCAGAGCAAATGTCAGTGTACAAATAATATTAAAAATGCAATTAACATTACCAGATATAATGAGATGTTTAATTACCCTTGAAACTAGGCCTTGGGAAGGTCCAATAAACTTTGAAGTGCTTTTGTTACCCATCCAATTAACCACCATAAAGAACACCAGAATGTTCGCATCACCCCCATACCAGGGTCCAACAGCTGGGACACCAGGGCAAGGAAAGGATCCTGCCATGAACCTCCTGGAGAACGTTAAAGAAACTTCAGGGGTTTTTCCCATTGGGCTCTTCAGAGAGGACATTGTCCCAGTGGGCCTGGCAGCACCGGGCACACCGCATCCCAGCCTCCCCTTAACATGCTGACCATGGCCACACTGCTCCAACACAAGGTAGGGGAAGTTCTGCAAGACCCCAGGTGTTTTGGGAGAAAATACCTGCTCTGAAGCTGTGATGTCAGGAAGCAATTTTACACTAAGGCACTCTCCTCGTTTCCGAACGCAAACAGCCCTGCAAATGCCCCAAGTTTCTCCATGTCCCACCAAAAGGGCACATCGTGAAGGAATTCACCACAGGTCTCAAGCAAGCTCAGATGATCAAGCCAAGACAGGAATCCACTTCCCTAACCCGCACCCCTGTGGCTGTGCCCCCTGCCCCTGGAGCACTTCCACCTCTCAGAAGACTCAGCGTTGCCCCGGAGAAGCCCTCCCCTCCAGGCTGCTGGAGAGGTCACCCAGCCGACTTCCCTCCCATCCCTCTCCCACTCATTTTGTGGCTCCCAGCTGGCCAGGAGATGCTCTCACACTCTACCCCAACAGCAGTGGGAAGTGTTGAAAATGCTGTTATTGAAGCTGTTATCAAAAAATAGATGAGAAAAACCTGATAAACTACGGAATATAGAAAATGGTTCTTCCCTCCTGCTCCACAGACCAAAGCACTGACCAAATACACTTTGTACTGAACCCCAAACCACTGAGGTGTGACACAGGAGAAGCAATTCCACCAGATCCATGCACCTTCTTCATCCTCCAGGACCAAAATTCCAGTGCAGAGTGACACTGGGGAGGAAAATGAGTTGGTGTTTGGAAAGCCCAGTACCATCTGCAATAAAGAGCAGGATCTCCACGTTAGCGTGTAGCCTTCAAAGCCTGGTTGGCCAGAGGCACCGAACCTTTCAGGAACACAAAGAATCACGTGGAACGCTTGGGAGAGCACATTTTTCCTTCCATCAAAAGCTATCTTTTTCAAGATGAATTGAACGGCTGGGTTGTTTTTTTTTTAACACTTCCTAAATATTGAGACACTTAAAACTGACAGACTGGAGAAGGAAACTCTGCTATAATTACAGAGCACCAGGAATGTCCTCCTCCTCTGCGAGCAGGAAGGTATTTCATCACCACGCAGCTTGTCTGCCAGCCCATTGACAACAGAGCACGGCAATTGCAATTGTGCCATAAATACACACCGGTTTACAGAGCTACTTTTTAACAGAAGCATCCATCAACCCCAAATTTCTGCAATTTCTATCCTTCTGGGTTGCATTTTGCTTAAGTGGCCTGAACTAAGTTCACATAAAAGCATCAATGAGAGGCTCAAGAGCTTATCCATTCACTAGGATAAAATGAAAAAAAAATTAACCAGAACACAAAACTAAACAGCTTTTTATTGTTCTACTAGATTTTAATTCCAAGCAAGTATCTGTCAGGCAAGGTCAGATTAGCCTTTATAACCATGTTTGTGGTAATGGAGATCCTGACAGGTCCTTGACTGCAGTGGCAAAAAACGGCAGCACAATAATTACATTTCCTCTTTGTTAAGATAATCTTCCTGCAATTGTGAAGCTTTTAGCACAGGATAAAATGACAGCCTTGAGTAATTCTCAATTACAACCTAGCCTAGCATCTTCCTGTCGTTTCACTGGGCACTTCCACTTGATTATTTCACAGCACCATTGAATTGCTGGGATGAGGCGGGAGGGTGAGCTCCAGAGATCACCTAGTCCAGCCCTCCTGCTCAAAGCAGGGCCAGCTGCAGAAGGCAGCTCAGTACCATGTCCAACCAGGGTTTGAAGTTGTCACTGACAGACTCAGAGACTCTCACCAGGATGAATTTCTTCACGGAAAGAGTGGTGAGATATTGGAATGGGCTGCCCAGGAAGGGGGTTGAGTGGCCAGCCCTGGAGGGGTTTAAGCATCGCTTGGATGTGGTGTTGGGGGACATGGTCTAGGGGTGAACTTGTAGAGCAGGGCTAATGGTTGGACACGATGATCCCAAGGGGCTTTTCCAACCTGAGTGATTCTGTGAATTCTTCCTCCCTTGAAGAGCAGCTCTTTTTATGCTTTAAAAGAAGCAGAGTAGACTGAGAAGTACCAAACCTGCCTTCACAAATGACAAGCCACAGGAACAGCCCTGCTCACGCAGGAAGTCTGGCAGAGCTTAGCGCTGACCCCAAATTCTCTGAGTTTTACGTCCAGCTCATTAATCGCTTACGTTCTTGAATCCCCATCAAACACCTTCTGAAACAAGGGGCAGATGGAAGATGGACTCTCTGGAATGTCACAGTGCCCTAGTCACAGTTAGCTTCTCCTCGTCGTGGCAGATAACACGGGGATCGTTTCAGCCAAGTGGCCAAGCTGCCACCCCAGAACCTCTGCAGCACAGCTCCTCTTCTCACAGAAGGACAACATCGCGATGAAACTTTAGTTAACACGTAATTACAAAGCAAGCTGATTGCTGATGTGCAACACAGTCTTTCCTGACTTAGGAAAAGTGCTGTCTGTGAGTGCCATACCACGTGAATCGAACTGCCCGCCTAGCCAAGTAGGAAAACACCCGGGAGTGAGGAGATGGCCAGGAGAGAGGTCGTTAGTAATCCTTCAAAGCTCAAAACCCTCGTCGTCCCTTCCTTTTCTGGCACTCTCAGTGATTTTGGAAATTGCAATGGTAACAAAGTCTGGTTTAGTTTAGAGTGCATTTTAAACGGTGCCAAACGCTGCACTTGGAGAACTCAGCAGGTGATTTGTCACTGGGCTTGGCAGGAGCAGGGTTTGTTCTGTTGAATTCTGATGCAGGAAAGGCAGCACAGCTCAAGGAAGTCAGCGTCACTCTCATGTGCTTCTCCGTGCGTTTGCAGGTTTCATCCCTTACACCAGGTTTAGTCTTATTTACACTGATGAAAACTCTAACGAACTCCAGGGACCTGCTCTGAATTAATGGATTAACTTGATAGGGTCAAACACAAAACTCTTCCTTGTTAGTAATATATTCTGAAGGTTAAAGACAGTGAAAACTGTACCTCAGAGCTGCTCTTTCAGACAGTTACTTAATTAAAAACAAAACCAAACTGACCCCGAATGGACTTTTTGCCCAAGTTCACGTGATGATTTTCCGTGGAAGGGAAGCTATTTATGCCATCATTACCTTTTCTTTTTTTTCCTGGACAAAATCAACTCGTAGAAAGCTCCAATTCATTTGCAGCTTGATGCATAAAAAGTGAGCTTGTGAAACTACCAGAAGAGGTAAATAAATGATTCATGCGGGTTGGTTTTGCATGAATAAATTATTTGTTCCTTCTCTGGGTTTCATCTGATGGAAGACTGCAAAATTAATGCTATTCTATGCAAATAGAAAGCCTTTCACAAAATTCTGACCTAATTATAGGTGTTTGCTAAGAAACACATATTTGAGTTTTTAGGAAAAGAAAAGTCTTGGTGCCATATCGGTATCATGGAAGGAAAGATTCAAACAGTAAAACGTGCCAGTTGGGGATATCTAATAGACAGAAATACCCATTACTAAAATTTCTCTCTTCCTAAACCATTTCCCCCCTTTTGGAGAGGTACCCAAAATACTACATCCCTACAGGTAATGTTTTAACACAGCCTTTGATTCAGAATGGAATCATTACCGATCATGCCAAGATGTGTACCGCAGAAGATTTTCATTAATGCCAATAAAAAAGATGGCATTTAAATTATCCTGTAGCCAAGGAAACAGAGAAGCACCTGACAAGTATTTTCCCTCAGAAGCAGCCAATAGGAGCAGTTCACTCCAAGCCTGCAACAAGTGATGGCCAAATTAATTCCTAAAACATTAGGTCTTCAATCACAGTGGTGCCTGCTGACCTGCACCGAGCTTTTAACAGGAAGGATTGCTCCAAAATAATAATACAAATGTGAAAATATTTCTCAACTGCTATTTGAAACAACGGAAAACATCTTCTTCTGGAGCTGTCTCCAAGAGAGCCAAAGATAGAAGAGCACAGCCTTTTATGCCCAGAAGCCTGGAGAAGGGGAGCAGTGTAGAGCTGGTACCAGCAGGGAGAAAAGGGCTCTCCCAGCCACGGCAACATCAGCCTCCCCAGTTTCCCCCGATGGGTTCGCTCTCCAGGTCTCACAGCCTCTTCTACAGAGAGGTTTCATTTCAACAGTGTTTTGCTTGTGAGTTTTCTGAACACACAACTAAGTTTTCATTCACGCCCTGGCTTACGTTGCAGCACACCAGCTGCCTTCCAGAACCTGCCCCCCTGTCCCATCCCTCAGGTTTCATTACATCATCTTGCTGATTTACACGTGAATTTACACCACTGGCCACAAGAGCAGAATTAATTTAGATTTTACAGCTTTCCATCTTTAACTGTTAAGCCCTAAGAAATTCCCTTAATAGGATTTCATCAGAGTAGCTGTCCAACAATCCGGGTAAAACCATCCATCAAGCATCTCACGGATTTAGACGTACGCAGAAATCACCGAACCGAAAATGATTCATCTGCGAATATGAAGATACAAACCAACCCACATCGAAAGATTACCTTTAATCTGCCCGCCAGCAGAGTGACAGCAAACATGACACCGTAATGCTGGCGGGGAGGCGAGTCGGAGCCACGAGAACTGAAGAAAATTTGTGCCGTCAACCACAATGTTTTCTCCAGAAGTATTTCTTCAGATGTTCTAATCAAAACACACAACAAGCCCTTCAAGAAAAGACTCTGACTTATTGTAGCTAATTTGGGATGAATGAAATAACTATTTCCTGTTTGCCCAGCCCTTACCTGACTATTTCGGGTAAGATCATGCAGTAGCTCTGGTAGATTGGATGGTATTTCCCCCCAGGCAATTCCATTGCTCACACATGGACTCCAACAACCACTGCTGGTATCCAGGGCAGACAGACAGATTGACTGACTGATGGGTTCAGTCAGTCTGAGGGTTTCGAGGGCTGTTCTGCAACACAATTGCACAAGCGGTTTCCAGTAAGTGACTTGTCTGCTCCAAGCTGAGCAGCTGCCCCTACTTCAGATACAGCCTCTCCAGGTACAGCCTCCGCTCCTCCATCTCCCTCCTGCTGCATTACAACAGGCAGCACCGAACAATCCCAGGCTCCCAAAAGACTTAGCCTACTCCACGTATTAAATATGGAGCAAGGTGGAATAATGACTCTACTCCTCCTTCTGTCACTTGCAAATTTACCCAGCAGCAACCCAAACTCCTTTCCAGATGAGTGAAGAGCAGCCCAGACACCCTTCCCCAGCAGTGACTCCTTTCGGACAACAGCCTCTACAGATCTATGCTGAAGGATGCAATTCCATCTCAAATGTGTGATACACCTTTAATTCCAATTTATGGGAAATAATTATCTGAAAGGTCTGCCAACAAAGCAATGAGACCTTCCTCGAGTCATCTATTGCTGGCCGTATGCTCCTCACCAGCTCCTCCTCCCGCACTCGGGTGCTTCCCAGAGCAAGATGCACCGGGCATCTCATCCCACAGAAGCAAGCAGTTCAGCCAGAGCTGACTTACACCTAGAGAAATCCGGTGGATTTTGCGAGTGATGTGGGTAATTAGCAAGGGAGAGGTTAAACAATTGCAGGACTCCAGTACTTTACTCGACGCTTCAATGCCCTCGCTCGGAATCAGGGAGGTATCTACTCCAACCAGCCTTGTTTCTGTACACAATACGGCTGCTACAATTCAAAACAGACAATTTAGTGGGTGGATCTGTAATTAAATTATTATGGCTCATATCTAATTAAAACAGATTTCAAGGCACATTTCAAGCTGCGGTTGGATGTCAGTTTTAAGTTGCCTCATGCGGCTTGGCAAACGATCGCGCTGAACGAGGGCAGAGGGAACGGCATCCGAGGCTAAGAAAAGGAGGATCTAAAAATACAGCCATTCTGGATCCGAACCCAGCACGTCAGTATTGGCAGGATACCACCCCACCCCACCGATCCCTCACACGGGCCTCCAGACTCACAGGAAGAAGTGAGAAATGCCTGAAAATGCCATCACAGTAATAATCAAGTACCAGGCTTTACCCTGGCACAGACCGTGCTGGGTTTGCTGGTGCGGGGACAGAGGCAGGCTCACTCCCGAGCAGCTCAACACCCGGTGCTGTCAGCACCACTGCACTCTGATGGGACACACGGGGCATCAGGAGATGGCACAGGGCAAACCAGCCCAGCCCTCCGCGTTCCGACGGACTTACCCTCTGAAGGGAACTGAACGTGGCTGGCTGCTCTGCACTGCGCTGTCCTGCAGCTCTGAAAGGGAAAGAAAACCAACAAGTTCAACTTAAAAACAGAATTCCGTGCTCCACGGAGATTTGGGGCTGTTGAGTACACAAAGATTTTGGGTCACGGAGTAACTCATCTGAAAAGCAATGGGGTTTTCTTCCCTTGGGACAAAAGATACGTTTGAGTTTTAGAGGTATTCAAAAGTCTTGCATCGATCTACCTTCGGTTCTGATGCCTATTTATGAGAGATACACTACTACAAAGGGTTGGTGACTTTCCCCTTGACCAAAGCCTCTGAAACAATCAGGGGAAAATGTAAGGCCTGACTCAGCAAACTAACCTTAGGGAATTTTGCATTTGAGCTCGTTTCCCAAACTTTTAAGTGTAACATGATAACTGGTTCTGATGTCGCGTGCTCACGCAGGATGGCTGTTAGCCCTCTAACCAAACCACTTGAGAATGAACCCAGCAGCATCAAAACATGAACTTTCCTCCACAACCCAGGACCACACTCTCGTCTCCTGTGGAGGAGACTCAGAGGACGTTCCCTCCATTTCACAAGCAGAAGCACGAGATGCTTAACCCCTTCATCACCCTACAGAGCCTTATCAGAACTGTGCTGGCTCCGACATTTGCATTGCACCCTGTGCACTTCCCTCTGGGTTATGTGGTTTATTGACTGAAAATTGTTCACGTTGGCCAACAGTGGGGCACAGAAAACCTGTGTGCAGAACACACACTGTACCCACGTACACACAGCCACATCTACACCTGTGCAATTAATGCCAGCCAGATGATGTACCTGGCTACTAACAGGTTGTAATAGCTACAACAATGACACAGCTTTACTGTCATGTTTTTATTTGTATTCCTGTAACTTCCTTCTCCTGCTGTCTGTCAGGGCATCTTATTGTGTGGAGTAAATGCTTTGTGTGGAGTGAGTGTTTTTACTCCAAGAATAAAGGTACTGTCACCATGAAGGGAAGATTTCAGTCCCTTCAGAATCAGCAGTTAATCCAACTTCCCTTTAGTATCAGGCTAAAGAAGAGATGACAGGCAATGCTCTGCAGACTCACACGAGTGGATGAACACAAGGCTGACCAGCACAGCAGGGCTGGAGGGCAACCAGCCCTCTCAACCCTAGGAGCAAGTTACTCCACTGCCACCATCTCCAGCAGCACAAGGAGACATCTTTCTCGTGACGCTCTGCTCTGGTGGCAGAGACAATGTCCAAAGAACCAGCAGATGCAGCACCTCCGATCCCCCTAGAACAAACATCTGACACCAGGACTACACTGCCTCTAAAAATTGTTGATCCTCATCTCACTTCATTTTTCTACATGCAACTGTAAAATGAGCAAGGGTAAAACTGTTTGTTAGATTGGACGTACACCTTGGGTTTCAGCCTTGAATTCAGAGAATTCAAACAAGGAACAAGAATGGGAGTTTCATGGCCCCCCATTTACCAGCTACACAGGAGGGGGTTGAGACAACAAATTTGAAAATATTCCTAAATTTTTTTTTTCTTTCATTTTCTTCCATTCGTCCGAGTGGGATCTTATTTCTACATAAGAAAAATGGATCTATTTCCAGAAGACCTCAAGATGCTGAAGCCACCATGGGACTGAGGAACAAGCAGGAATGAAAACCCGCCATGGGAATGAAACCAGGAGAGGAACAAGCAGGAATGAAAATCCCCCATGGGAATGAAACCAGGAGAGGAACAAGCAGTAATGAAAACCCCCCATGGGAATGAAACCAGGAGAGGAACAAGCAGGAATGAAAACCCACCATGGGAATGAAACCAGGAGAGGAACAAGCAGGAATGAAAACCCCCCATGGGAATGAACCAGGAGAGGAACAAGCAGGAATGAAAACCCACCATGGGATCACCCAGCTCTCGAGCTCCAACAGCTCCTCCAGCTACACCAACCCTTTCACTTCCCCCGAACATTCAACCAAGTGCCAAACGAGCCCCTGAGGAATGGAGCACTGGAAGGGAAAGACTTCGATGGCATTTTTCCCTTGATCTGTGTTTCACTGAAGGCCTGATGTCTTCAGGAGCCAGAGTAAGCCTGGTGCTGAAACCCAGCTGCTCACAGCATGGAGACCCTGGTGTAACACAGTGCCAGGGACTCTTCCTGGAAACCTGTGCTGCTCTGCAGTGTATCTTTACCTCCACATCCTCTTTTTTAACCTAATTCCAAATATAAAGGAAGGCTGAGAGGGTTGGGGTTGTTCAGCCTGGAGAAGAAAAGGCTCCAGGGAGACCATCTGGGGGCCTTTCAAGACTCCAAGGGGCCTGGCAGAAAGATGGGGACAGACTTCTGAGCAGGGCCTGTTGGGACAGGACAAGGGCTGATGGTTTAGAACTAAAAGAGGGAGATTTAGACTGGAGAGAAGGGAGAAACTGTTGAACTGAGTGTGTTGAGAGCCTGTGCCAGGCTGCCCCGAGAGGTGGTGGCTGCCCCATCCCTGGCACCATTGCAGGGGAGGTTGCCCGGGGCTCTGAGCACCCTGCTCTAGTCTCAGATGTCCCTGCTCCCTGCAGGTCACCTTAAAAGGTGCCTTCCAACCCAAACAACCCCAAGATTCATACATTTTATGACAACAGTGTGAGAAAACATAATTTTGTAATTTCTAGATGCATTTTAGGCTCTTGCCTCCTCACAGCTCCTAAGCTAAGCAGTACCAATTGGCAGCACCGTTGGTGTTGATAACCTTCAAAAGAAAATCAAGACCCTACACAAAGCGATGTGAATGATTCATGAAGGCACCCAAATGCTACTGCAGGGTGGAGAGGAGCAAGTTTGAACCTTGGGTGAGGGCTCTGTGCACCGACAGATGAGCTGCCTTTTAAAACTAAGCAAAAAGCCAAGAGCTCAGCACTCACGAGCCTTCCCAGAGCACGCTGAGCCACTGCAGCCAGCCCGGGGCAGGATCAGACTCCAAGACACAAGTGGGGAGGAGTCTGGGGGAAAGCTCGAGACTCTCTGCAGACCTGGCCTGGGTGGTGCTGGTATCGTCCCAGTGCCACTGGAAACAGAGTCGTACGGAGCACAGCCAACCCTGCTCCAATCCAGCGGTGGCACAGCCCATTTCTGACAATCATCTCCATGTTCACGAGACCACAGCCACCTCGCAGACGACCCAGCAGAAGGACCAGCAATTCCAGGGGCATCAGCACAGGAAGGTGCAGGCAGGGTCGCAAGGGACAGGGAGGAGCCAAACCCCAACTCGATGAATAGAATAACCCCATCCAAAATAATCTGCTGGCATATGAGAGTGGCAGGCAAGCATTTCTAAAGGTTTGGGTTTATTGCTCTTTTTTTTTTCCTCCCCTAGAAATGTGGCATGCAAAGGAGGGAAAAAAGTAATCCTGACATGCTGGTTGCTGGAGAGAATTTGACTCTAATGACAGGGCTTCTGACTGACAAGGAAGAAATTACAATGCAATTAATGATATTAACAGGAGAAAAACGGACCGATGGCTTAGCTTTAACAAGCAGAACTGAAATGAAGCTGGAAACACAAGTTAATGTATTTTTCATTAAAAAAATGGCAGAAAGGATAATTCTCCTTGATTTGCAATCGCAGGGAACCGCTCAGCAGTGACCAGAGAAACCTGTAACTGAGATTAATTTCTGCTGAACTCTCATACTAGTTGCTCATCTATTAGTTCTGAAGTTGTACTGAAAACATGCTCCTCCTCCTTTAGAAGAACAAATATCTGCAGTTCTACCTGGACCTTCCAGGGAGGCCACCTGGCACGCTGCAGAATGCCATGAGCCTACTAACGAGGGTACATGTTTGCTGGTTTTCTTTTCCTTCCTCTTCTTTTCTGGTAACAACAGAAGTTAGTGACTGATAGCACAGAACATTACTGCCCTATAACCTGGGTGCAAGCAACGTGTAACAGCTCAGACGAGTCAGCACCTAGACTAGGGAGAGACTGGGACAGCCAGTGCCAAAGCCCAGGCTGAAACCCCCGTGTGCCAGCTGTGATAGCAAGTCCAGGGCTCACAGCACTGGTACCAAGGTGACTGGAAGCCTTACGAGAATGATACAGCAGTGTATGGCAGAAACCAGTAACGAGATTAGACAGGGAAATCCATGTGAGATTAACTGGCGAGTAATCAACCTGACGAAGTTTATGATCCTTGAACTAAGAGTAACACAAAGGTACAACGTCAGCAACGAGCGGTAACAGCTGAAGAGAGAACCCTGCGAGGAGAATGGAATCCTTTTCTCTTCATCTGGAGGCAAAGGCAGCATCAGACAGCTTCAAAAGAACCCAGTGCACTTCCTCTGGAACGGGTCCAAAGGATTCCATTCAATAACACCTTGGCTCGTTGAGTGGCCTTTGGTAATTGTTAGGAGAAAAAAAAACCCAATATTGTCTGCTTTTTGACTTGAGTGCAGCACGTATCAACACTTATAGGGAGTCATTTGAGCAGCAACAGGAACATCCTGCAGGAGAAAACGTGTTTATTTGCACATGCATGGAAATGGTATTTAAAGTAACGTCAGGGAAGCAGAGTATGTCATGAAAAAAATAACAGTGCAATATTCCCCCTGTAATTCCTTATTCTTTAAAAAGCCAAAAGCAACCCAAAACCACACACCACCCCCAAACCAAAATAAAATCCTTCACCTGAAAAGTTTACAATCCACAGAATTAGAAACAGATTAGTTCTAATATTTAAAAAAAAAAAAAAAAGAACCAAAAAGCTGAGCTCTGGGGTTAAAGCTGCAATTTCCAACATGGAAATTCAATTCTCCCCAACCTCGACACATTCTGCTGTAGGAAGCCTCCTGTTAACTTGTTTTTCATTGCATAGGCTTTGTTTCAATTAAATTTCAGCGAACACTAAAAACCGCAGGTCTTTAAGAAGAATTAACCCTTCTTGAAAGGCAGGAATAACACAACTTCTCACTGTTCCTCTCCATCCGAGGACAGCAGAAAAGATGCTGCAGCCCGTGAATTCAACGGGGCCACGCGGACTTGGAGCTGTTCAGGACCCAGCTCACGGCATCAGACTTACTTCTGATTACTGAGTTGGGACAAAAAACGCCAACCTTCAGAGCCACAAAGGGCCATCCGAAATTGCAAAGTAGGAGTCTTCTACAAGTGCCTTTAAAAATCCCCTCTGCGGTTCCCTTGCCCGGCAGCGAGCAGAGGAGCCCTCCAAGCCTTTTTACGAGCTACAGCAGGACCTGGAGAGGGGCTGTTGGAGCACCTGAGAGACAGATCCGGGCACCTCTCCCGTTATTACTCCGACAGACACTGGAATTGCCATTTTACTTCCCCCTAATGTCCCAATTTCCCTCTCCAACTTGCAGCTTGTCCGAACAAACCACCAGAACTCCCCGAGCTGATAAGCAATTCTTTAGGATCATTACTGCCCTCAATTCTTTGTACGTTCTGATTTTTCTAGATGCTCCCCAACCAATTTCTCCTCCTCGCTGTGCTCTGGCTCACTGGGAGCTCCACTCATTTCCTTTCAAGCACTTGGCTATTTCATTGCCATCTGATTTGACATCCACCTGACACGTGTGAAAGCACAGCTACTAAGTTTACAGTTTGATCCTGGATGGAAATAAAACTTTAGCACTTTAAGTAAGTGCTATATGAGAAAATTAATCAGCAGGGGAAAAAAAAAAGTCCTTTCTAGTATTGCTGCTCAAATTGTCAGCACTGAAAATACTGATGAGCATCCCTCCTACACAGGAAAGCAGATCTCCCCTCGCAGCATTAGGTGGGGGGAACCTGGAGAATGACTTCTTTTTGTTTCTCTCTTCCATCACCGACTCAAAATGGATGGAGTCACCTGCCTGGGCCTCAACCGTCGTACGTCTTGTCCTGGGAGGAGAACAGGCCTCAGCCTGTTCAACAAAACTCAAAACACTTCAAGAGAAGCTTCAATAAAAGCAAAACGCAAGGTACCGAGTAAAAGAAATCTTTTGCTGGGAAATGAAGAAAATGCACTTTTATGGTACCCGGCACCAAACAGTGCAGTGGGTGTCCAGCCCTTCTCCTGCCACAAACCTCCCTTCTCCGCACGATCCTCTCTTTGTGCACGGTACCAGGCAAAACCCTCTTCACCCGGTGTCTTTTCTGAACAAAGGCCCATCTGGAGACCCAACTGGTTTTGATGCCCAGGATCCAGCTTATTTACAGCGGCCCCAAAGTGCCCCAGGAGCTGGGAGGCTGAGGAGCTCAACGGGTACATCACCTTGCCAGAGCTGAACCCCTCAGCAGGCCTGAGCTTGCTTCAGAATTACTCACCTTTTCCTCAACCCGAGATCACAGCAAACTTTGGCAAACTTTTTACAAAGAACTCTCCTTTTTGCCTTTAAGGGACGGGCACCGAGCTGGGTTTTCCTCTAACAAATTCCAGCCGTGGTTTCAACTCCGTGTTAACAACGGGAGCCTTCAGCTGTATTGTTCAAACTGTTTGAAATCAGGTTAAACAGCAAGAACAGAATTACATTTGAATCAGAGGAATTAAAAAAAAAACCAACAAAAAAACCCCAAACCAGACCAGAAAACAAATCTGCTCCACGAGGAACAACTCTGGCTGCGCACGCCGAGACGCTGTAGCGCGCGTGGTTGTAATGAGGATTGACTGCACAACTGTCAGTGCAGCTTCATCCCAAAGAAACCCAAACTGAATACTGAGAGAGACAAACGTGGCTGGAAACTCAGCGGAATGCGGGCTCCTATCCGACACGCCAGCAAACAGAAGGAACAGACAGGTTTCATTTCAGCGGGTGGTGGAATTTGACGACAGAGGGGAAATAAATTTTCACGGAGTACGACTGACACTTGCACAAACTGCACAAGCTTGGGTTCCAACCATCCTGTCAAAATAGATTCAAGGGCTTCTATTCAGATCAGCAGCATAATCAAAATACCAGAAAACATCTCCTTCCTACCACACCTTCTTGAAGGGGCTTCTTCATTTCGTATTAGGACTCTCCTCTAATCTCAAAACCCACAGTATTTAAAACAGAAAGGAACAATTCTTCCAACAGCCAGGAGCAGTTTCCTTCCTCATCGTTAAAATATTTCAGGTGTGACAAAGGAACTTCTCTTCTGAAATACTAGATTGCCTTGCAAATAATCGTTATTAAAAAAAATAATCCCATGCTCCCTCGAAGCATGATGCACTTTTTGATCGGTGATTACTTGTAGAAAGTCACCTCCAGCAGCAGCTTCCTACATCCCTGCCAAACCCTGAGCAGCAGGTAGTGGGAAAGATCTGTGAAGGTCACAGGGATGGCTTGATATGAGCATTATGACTTCAGATGTTGCCAATCTATCATGAAAATCCCCTGTGGAGGTTTGCAAACGGGTGCAACTGAACAAGAATTCCCGTTCCCTCACACGTACCAGGAAAACAGAGTCTCCCTTCCACCCTTCTGTCATTGCCTGAAAGGTTGGTACCCGAGACCTGAGAACAGACTGGAGCAATTCCTTACTTCCAGCAAGCATGGCTGTGCCCAGAGATGCCACCACTGAGGAAAAGAGCAGATTTAGAAGCCAAGTGAGGAGCTGAGTGCTCGGCTTGGGGAAGACCGGGCTCAGGAAAGGCAGGTCAGCAGCGGGGGTCACCGTTCCCCGCGTGCCGGCCCCAGCCTCCGGCTAGCTTCCGACGGGATGCGGTGACAGCACACCCAGCTCCTGAGCTGCACAGGACTTTCACTTGCCATTTCTGAGGCTTCTGATGTTTGTGAATTATCCAGCTGGCCACTCATTTATACTGAGGTAACCGCACCATGCAGTTCAAAGGTTTAAGCATCAGGACTGGATTCATGGCTTCTTCAAAACATCTTCAACAGGCTGTCATCTAAACTACAATAACACTTTTTTTTATTATTATTTTTTCCCCCATTCATTTCCCCGTGTTTTAACTGACCTTTCTGCAGTGATTCAGCAGCAATGATCAGAGATCATCTTGGCTGGCCATCCACTCAGAGCAGCAAGACAACAGTAAACACATTTTTTCTACCTCAAAGCCATTTATTAGAAGAAATTCTCTTCTAGGACCAATGACATAAGGTCAGAAGACAGAGGGTGAGCAACTGCTCATTCACTTTAGGAGAGATGGGTTCTAAACATTCTCAGCTAACTAGCTCATGCAATTACTGGTTAATTCCAACTATTAAGGATCTTTAAATTACATGTCATCTACTTACAAAAAAATAAAGGAAATTGAGAAAAAAGGAAGGGGAGATTGAGAAAAAAAGAAGGGGAGATTGAGGAAAAATTGTGACCTTTTTTAACAGCTCGTGGATGCTCGTGGGAGAGCTGGACAAGGACAGGAAAGGTGCTGGACAGACCAACAGCAGCTGTGTAGAAGTGCAGCAGCTCCAGGAAAGTGTGCTGAGTTTATCAAGTCCCACGGGACAGTCCAGTTTTGTTGGAATGGCCCAAACTTAAGCAGTCCCGAGTGGCTGGAGTATTTATGTGCAGAACAGGAGTGCACAAGGTAAAACTGCCCTTACTGGATAAAAAAAAAATGCAGAGGCAAGCCATTTGCTAGACAAGAGAGCAGTAAAGCACTTTCTCAAGTACAAATATTTACAGGCAGAAGCAAAGCCTTTGAGCTGCGAGTTACTGGCGGGTTGTGACTATGATTTCAAAGAGCTTTCACCTTACCAGCTGCTCAGCAGCAGCTGGAGCAAACTCTTCAGTTCCTATCTGGAAGAATTAAGTCAAAAAACTGGTTTTAAAATTGAGACAGTGCGGGCACTTCATCAGCTGGACAGCTCTGTGGAGGCAATGAAAAACTCAGACTAAGAGATGTGAAAAACACTCCTAGGAACATATTTGATGATGATGAACATAAGATTAATGCGAAGTAGACATTTCCCTCCAGCCAATTACCACTTGAACCTCAGAAGTCAAACACAGAAATGTAAAATAAATACTATCTGGCACTTCCACCTGCTACTAATTTAATCCATTTAACAGTCACAAAGAATTCTAAACTGCACCACCACTGGATCCACAGACATGACAGAAGATGCTGAACAGAAAACGTCTTCAACAGAAAATCAGAAAGCAGTCCTGAACTGCTGGAATGTTGGGAAAAGTGCCCAGAGCTGCTCTCCACAAGCCCTGAATGATTCTGCCCTGTATCACCTACATTTTTCCCTTAGGAAGCTGAGGAAACAGTGGGATTTCTGAAGCCATCAGATGACGTGCAACTGCATCAGAGGAGTTGGGATTTAGTCTAGAGTTCAGCTAGTTCAACAGTTAAGGATGTCAGAAGAGAGCCTGCATGCATTTGCCCTGCTCTAAGCACCAGCATAGGAAGCTGGGAATAAAGACCAAAAGTTGATTGAAATGCAGAACATTAAAACCTTGACAACATGCAACGAGTTACTAACTCTGATCCGACTTAGAGCAGCTGAGGTTGTCGGCCTCCTTTTTGTAACGGCAGAACTTTGAGCAAACTGGTAGTAGCCTGAAAAAAAAAAAAAAAAAGGGAGAAAGGACAACATAATTTCAACAGAGCAAAACCTGAGGATAGTGCGAGAGAGAGCGTCTCCTGGTGCGCAGCATTCTGGAAGGCAGCAGCCACTGTCAGCACAGGTTGGAGCTAAAATCAGACATTTCGCTCAGCTTGTCTCTCCTCGCTGTGAAAAATAATGATCTGTTGATCTTGGTTTGTCATTCAAACTGTGTACCCACTAAGTCAGCATCTGTCTCTGTACTGGATCTTCTTCTGTGATCTTTAGCAGCCGTCAAAACAAAGCAGAAAAAAACCCCAAAAACAAGAACAAAACTTCTAGAAATACTTGCAAAGTTTCATTTGTCAAAAAGCTCTGACAGTAATGGTCACCAGAGCTCAAAACCACCTCATCCACGATTATATCATGGCTGTTTATGTGTCTACACAGAAAAGGGGGATTTTATATCATACTTCCAACATCAGTACAATCTTCCACTATGGAAAGTGAGTGTGAATGGTTTGTGCTCAGTTATGAAAGGGAAACATTTATCAAGATAAGTAACTTTGGAAATAATAATTATTTCATCACCTTCCCATTTCTTCGTAAGGCAGCAGATTAGCAAAAGCTCTTTTCCCCTCCCAAACATGAAAGCTTTCCCTGTCAGTGGCTGGTTCACCTGACACCATCTCCTGACTTTTCCCAAGATACAGCGAGGAACGCATCTAAAGGGTGAAGATCAGAGTCACAGAATCATTTAGCTTGGAAAAGCCCCTTGGGATCATTGTGTCCAACCATAGAGAGTCCAGGAGATGCAGTCTGGAACAAAGGGTCACAGTTTCCCCTGGCAAAGCCAGTCTGGCAGGTATGAGCACAAGCAGCTTTGCTTTACGTGCATGTGTTATGTCTTTAAGATACCAGACCTTAAAGAAAAAAATCAAGACATTTTCTGAACTGGGAGCTGAGCTGGGGAAGACCAAACAGAGGGAAGCTGTGGGTCCTGCACCTGGGACAAAAGAAGATACTTGTGGGCGAGCAAGAGCTTTGCTCTGTTTCACTTGAGGGTTTTGTCTGAATTGGTGCACTTGAATTAATAGAGTTCCCTGAAGAAAGGGCCTGGAGGAGATTGATTTGTCATTGGGATTTCAATTCTCCTAAGTGGGAGACGAGAAATCTGTCCAGGACCTTAGCATCTCTTCGACCCGAGAAGACGATGGAATCCTGTCGCATCAGCAGGAACCAAGTTATCAGGACCTTGCAAAAGCATCCAAAAGAAAGTCTCCAAACTGCAAGATATCCAAAGCCAACCATTTCTTCAGACTTGAAATAAGAAAGATTTGAAACACATCACAAAAAGAGAATCAAAGCATTTCCCCTCAGCATCAGTGACCTGCACGTGCCTTCGACGGGCCATAACTGACCTGTACCCTGGACTGAGTATCGGTAGGAAGAAAAACAAGTCCTCTACAGGCTGATTTGCAGCAAGAAACACTTGCAGCAGCAAGACAGATTTCAGCCAAGGACAAGGCAGCGGAGGAATACAAACACCACTTGGTGAATTTTTCCCCGTGTTCCTGCAACACAACAAATGCTGGGGAGCAAGAAGTGGTCCATAAGGCTTGCCATTTGTCAGTGGTTGGATTTAGGAGAGCAGGGATGCACCCTGTACCAGGCCCATGCTGGGTGGACCCCCAGTGCCTGGAGCTCCCACCACCTCTCCTTGGCAACTCAACTGGAACCCAAGAGTTCCCTTCAGGAAACAGCCTCCAACAAGTGTCCGTACTCCCTGTAGGGAAGCAGCCACAGAAAGTGGAAACTGAGCTGTGCTGAAGCTGCAGAGCACAGCCCTCGGCAGAGCACTCACACGGGTGTCTGGGGCCTTTCATCACAGATGCCTTCAGCTCACCCTGCAGAAGCCAAGCTAATTGGTAACCGGGAGGACAATCCCAACAGAAGAAGGATTAAGTTCGTCAGAAAAAGTCAACCTGAAGATGATGCTAGAGGACCTCCTGCTAGCCCTAGTCCTTTCCTGCACCAAAGCCTGGCTCAATTTCTAATTAAAGAATGCCCTTGGAAATAGATTCTCATTTAACACTTCAATAATGTTCAAAAGTTACGAGTTAAGTACGCCACCGAGTACCCAATTTCTGTGCACAACTACCCCATTGTGTAAAAAAAAAAGCCCAGATAATTGTCTCGGTAGCATCGAGGTCATAATTTGTCACGCTGACAAAAATCCCCCAATCTGTGCACAAACAACATGCAAATTAGATGTTCAAGTGCCTCTCTTTCTAAATAATCTGTATACACAGCCAGATAGCAGGAGAAAATGTGCTGCAAGGAGAATTTTCTCACCACAGACACTAGGATTGCACCTGGAGCCAGGAGCCAGCCACAGAGCTAACAAACACGGGAAATGAAACCGCTCTGCACACACACCTGACTGGGCAGAAACTCCTCCCAGTGCCCGACACTGGAAACGGGGTGCAGCTTTTGCACTCGGGAAATAACTGGCAAAAGGAAAAACAACAGAAGACAGCAAAAGGTGGCAGAGAGGCAGACCCTGAGCAAACAGGCACCTTAAGCCAAGAGGGCACTGCTTCGGTTGTTTCCACCTGGGAGTGTTTTATTCCCAGTAACAGCATTCCAGTTCAAGCTTTCTCGGGTGGTCACATCCCCAAAGGTCTCCACGAGCTCTCGCAGCTCCCCAGTTGGGACAGCCACCCCACATCTTTACTGTGGCTGGGGGGGGGACAGGGGGAAGCTTGGCTGGGGAGACGACGGGTCACTTGGGACGGACACAAGAGTCTGGGGGAAAACCAGATCCAGGGAAGCTGCGGAGAGCTGCGAGGTGTGCCTGCAAGCGATGGGAGCGTGGGTTTTCCCCCCGGTTTTCTGCCACGTGGCTCCACAATCTGTGTTAGTGTGTTACCGAGTTTTCGGGGGTGCAGCTGGAGAATGGAAGGAGGCCGAGGCAGCCCCTCCTGCCCGACAGAAAGCGCTCTGTCCTCCCTCCACACCAGCACCAGGGACTGCAACAAAGCTGGCAGTGCCGTGAATCGGCCCTCTGTGCCCAGCTGGCTCGGGATGCCCCCTCCGACACATTCAGCCACTCGCTCAGCTTCAACCACTCTGCAGCGCCACGGGAAACAAAGAACCAAACCAACCAACCCAAAAAAAGCAGCAGCTTTTCTGCTCTTTGCAGTGTAGTTGAGACCTGGAAGAGGCAGGCGGGGTTCCCGAGCCCCGAGCGTGGCCCGTGGGCAGCAAGGAATAGCTCGGGAAGCTCTGGCCAGCCCTGCCAGCACTGGCCCAGCAGCCTTCCACTTGAAAAGATCTTGCCTTTATGCAAAAAAATCCTCCTTCCTGAGGGTCTCGAGGAGGCCATGTGTTACCATTAAAATCACTCAAAAGGCACAGGCCATTTATTTAGTATGAACTCGGAGTTATTGTGAGGAAATGGAATTACTCATTTTATGAGGACATTTATCATCATCTTTCGAGGAACTGCTCAGGGAAGGCTTATCTACCACCCCTCCCCCTTCCCAATCTCCACTGCATCCCGGAGGGTGATAAGGAGGCACAGAAAGAATGTGCTCATTGAGCAGGGAGAGGGAGGAATCCTTAACGAGGCTCAGATGGCAGGATGGCACACGCAGGGCCCTAGAGCACTCTCCATGGGAAGCCCGAAGGAAAATGTTCTTAAAATACATCAAAAGTGGTCCACTTTGCCTTGTCATCTGGCTCCCTAGGAAGGGATTTCCGTACTAGACAGGAAAGTTTCTGTCGTGAAGGGGAAGAAGCAGAAAGAGATTAATTACCCAGCTGAAAGAAACCAGACACCCAAGTTTGCCAGCACTAAATCCCTCACCACTATGAGAAATAGGATTTAGTTGGAGAGAAGCAACATCTGAGGGTTTTTTTCATTCTAGACGATCCAAAATTTTCTTCCATTCTGGAGTCTGAAGAGCTCAGACCATATTTAGGCAAGGACATTGATCAAGCAGCTCAGCCGGCTCCCCACACATCCTTGTGAAAGGCAAGTTACCTTCTGGGTTTCCAGGAGAACACAACACCATGCCTACACAGAACTAAAGAAGGATCACTTCACCAGTTACGAACTTTAGGCGAGGCGTTTTTAGGTGCTCAGGTTCCTCTGTGCTGGCCCCTTTGAGCCCAGAGCTGGAGGAGCTCACCTTCTCCTGAGCTGTTCCCCACAGAGAAGCGTTTCTTCTTCTTGATTCTACAAGATGACTGTCAGGAGACAGGAGTGCCCCCCAGGACCATGAACCTGCTGTTTCCCAGCCTCACCTGATGTGCAGACAGTAGGGGTAGGCACCCACCAGTGCAACGCAAATCCTTGCTGGGAGGATGACACCCAAGCAACGCTGCACACGTTAGAGTTGTGAACACCCTGACGGGACGTCAGAGGGCAGGCAATCAGCGTAAGCACCCTCCAGGTTGAGCAGGCTAATTAATGATTTTATGGGAATGCTTACAACAAGTGTTGAGGAGCTTCAGATACATCCTTGGTAACAATTCAGTAACCCCAAACAAGAGTTCAGGCCCTTGGCTTATAAATGGTGAAGCAACCAAACCCACCACGCCGACTGCCCAGCATCCCTTCCTGAAGCATCCGGTGTGTTCATCTCTACAATCCACTGTTGGACTCCAGCTCTCCTCATCTATTGTATTTCATCTGACCATCTGTGGTCACGTATTAGAGCAGCAAACCTCCTTTCTAGGGTAGTTAGCAGTTAATGGAAGGAAAAAGGAGGTGATCATCAATCACTTTGAGATGGTCTCTTTTCATTTAGAGAGGGGAACAGCAGAGTTAGCAGGAACAGGGCAACAGGCAGGAGGAAGCGTAAGCGACTGACCCCATCCCTGCCAGGCAGCCTCTGGCCTTGCCAGCAGCTGGAGTAGTGAGCAGTATGGTCCAGATTACCACCAAAGGGTTGAGAAGGGCACAGGCATCATTTCACTACTAGCACCCTATGCCGAGTTCAGAAAAGACCCCCAAACCAACCCTTTCACTATTGTTCTCTACATTTAGAGAACGCAGTTCTTTCCTCAGCAGCTGTAAAAAGCAGCTCAAATGTAACAGCACTGACAGATGACAAAAACCTCTGAAGGACACGGCAGGATTTTTTTGAAGAGAGATTTGTTAAGTAAATACTCTTATTGCTGCCAAAACTCAGTAATTCAGGAAAAGCTGCTGAAAAAAGCCTGTGTAATGATAATGCAAATAACTACACCTCAGCCACTCACAGAGCAACATTTACAAGCACTGCCGTGCCTCTCAGAAGATGACCTGCCAGGCTCCAATCCCACAGTACTGGTAACCAAAGACTACACATCCTCCTGAGAAGGGCAGAATTGGTTACCACCGACTCCAGGGGTTCCTGAGCCCAGAAACCATCAGGAACTCGGGCAGTGATGAGTATGTATACAGCCCCTCTGCTACCCCTGCTGCAGCCCAGCTTCAGAGTGTGAGGAAGCAGCCAGCCAGGGGCTGCCCATCCTCCTGCTGCTCTCCAGGATGGAATCCCCTCTCTGGTCCAGCTACAGAGCCACTCCCTTGCTCCTCTTCCTCTACAGGAGAGCAAAGGTTCTTAGAGAGACTAAAAGAAAAAAAGGGGAGAAAGAAAGTGCACCCTTGCAGCTGTGGAAAGCAGAACAACGCGTAAGGAAAACTTCCTGTTATGGTGTATTTGGTGGGAATAGCAGGTGAAAGAAAAGCACAGGGAGCTTCTCCGAAGTGATGGTCACGGCGGTGGCTCCCAGCCCAGCAAGCTGGGGCTCTGGCGCAGCGCGGATGGGGAGCGGGCGCTGCAGAGCGCAGGGAAGCAGCAGCTTCAGCGCGGCGCCTGGGAGCTGATTCTGACATCCACACCTTTGCCCAATTCGTGCATTAGTAGATCGTAAGGCAGAAAAATAGACACGTAGTATGAAATATGGTCGCCCATTTCAGAGCTGGATGCGAGAGAAAATGACCTCTGTATGTAGTCTTCCCCTTCACCACCCCGAGGAACGTCTTCGCGTCAGGCGTGGCGCAGGGAGCAGCCGTGGTTTGCAGAAACAGATGTACACTCACGTCCATCATTACTTTATACCTTGTTGCCCTCAGGACCTTGTGTAACGTGTTGAAAATTCCGAGGTATCAGTCACTACTATTCATTTATGACTTAAGTTTACAAGCATTTCTGAGATCCCCCTGGTGACAGCTACCCTCAGCTTGCTTTTTCTTGGGGCTGCTCCGAGTGGTTAGGTCTCCGAGAGCAGCCTCTCCGTACTGAAAGGTGGCCTAGCAGAAAGGTGGGGACAATCATTTCAGCAGGGCCTGTTGTGACATGACAAGGAACGATGTTTTCTGACTAAAAAACAAATTCTTTACTGTGAGGGTGGTGAGAGGCTGTGCCAGGCTGCCCAGAGAGGTGATGGCTGCCCCATCCCTGGCACCATTGCAGGGGAGGTTGCCCGGGGCTCTGAGCACCCTGCTCCAGCTGCAGATGGCCCTGCTCCCTGCAGGGGGGTTGGACTGGATGACCCTGAAAGGTCCCTTGGAATCCCAGACTGGTTTGAGTTGTATGATTCCTATTAGGGAGCACCAGTTTTCATTTTCTTTATTACAGCAACAACTAGAGCTGTGACTGCCAAATGCTCATCACAAGTTTACTTACTGATGTGAATGCAGAAGACAACCCAGCATTTGGTTGGCCTGGACATTCTGAGTACCTTATTCTAAGTATCAGGATAGTTATTTCTCAATTTACTAATTATTTTCAGACCAGAGATATTAAATCCAGATGCTGCTAGGTTCTTTTTTTAAACCTTTGCATCTTCTGTATCTTTTCATCCAAAAACCCATGGTAAAACTAAGGTAGACAGGGCAAGCCTGCCCAAATTCCTGCATGTCTTTTAGGTCAGCAACCGAGAGCTGCTCTCAGCTCCTCCCAGCAGAAGACAACAAGGTTGATAAGGATGTGCCATAAGGAGCCCTCCTGGTATCTCAAGCAGCTCTCGCTACCTTTCCAGTCCACAGGGTGAGCACAGAAGAAGGTGCCTGGCTCCAGCCCGACGTGACATTGCTTCGTCCACAGGCTACGGGTCTCGTACCGAGAGACAGAGAATGGCCCTCCCTTGCCATTGTGCTGTGATGTTCTGCAAGCCCTTTCTGGAAGGGCAGGCAGTTCATGAATTTCACATCATTTACGTTCAGATGCAGCTGTGGAGCTGCACCCATTGCCATCTCCTGGGTGCACAAGCACACCCGTGACCCCACACACGGCCGCGTGCTCCCAAGGCTGTAGGCGAACGTGGCGAGGGGAATACTCTGTATTCCAGCCTGGAACTTGGCACAGCCTGAGGTCCTGCCTGACAATCCCCCAATCTGCACCTTCTGGAGTACCTACCAGGGGAGAAATGATCTCAGAGGGTACAGGAGCTAATGTGCTGTTAGCATTCCCTGGAACACGCTCCAGTGCCCTGCGCAAGGCGGGCGGACGACACGCTTCTTACGCCCCGATTGTCACCAGCATCCTCGCAGGGGACGACGCAGCAGGAAACAGCTTCTTGGCATTGATCTGTTATCTCCTGCTCACTGCAGAGCCTCTGCTCCCACTCCCCCAAACGCACTTTGTACTTGCTTGCAAACTAGCCACCCGCTTTCCGGAAGCCAGAAAACCTGGCTTATGGCTCCTGCTTGCTGCTTCTCGTATTGTAAGGGATCTGAAACTGCTTTTATCTCCTAATAATGGGTACAGCTTCTATTAAGTGCAACCACAATCAATTCCTCTGAACACAACAACTCTACTGGGAACATCTTGATTATTAAGCTTTTAGATGCGTCAAACAATGGTACAAACATTTCTGGTTCAGCTTCTACAACAGCCTTTAATTTCAGGCGGTTGTGTTGGGTTTTTTCCCCGTAATTATTTTGCCCATCGCAGGTCAGCTTTCACCCTCTCCGATGGTCCACTGAAAACCCCAAACCACGGTGCTGGTGTTACTGGGTAAGCGAGGATTTTGCTGGTTATGTGTCTAGAGAGGCATGGATAACTCAGGGGATTAAGGAGGAATTTTTCCAGGTTATTGTTAAGTATGATAGTCTATAAATTCACCTGCAAACCCAGCACATGCACAACCTGCACATTCTGAGGTCAGTTTATCACTGTCTGTTAGCACTTGTCTAGCTCTAACAAATGAGTGGCCTGAGGAAATCAGGGGGATTTCTCACCCACACAGAAATCCGCTTGTCTGCAGCTACCTTGATGAATCCCATCTCCTATTTCCTCGCTAGACACACTGCAGAGTACATAGGCAATAGTCTGAACCCCAAAACCCCCAAACTTTCAGCTTTATCAATGCCTCAAGCAAGTTTATTTACTGCATTACATATCACTGCTTTCAGGCATAGCACTCAGTGCAGTAGGGCACCTGGCCCTGACTGGCATTCTGAGACACTGTAAGTAAGAAAAGGGGGTTTGAAAGCCAAAAAAAAAAAACCAACCCAAACAAAAACAAACAACAAAAAAAACCCAAACAAACAAACACAAAAAACACCAAAACAAATAACAAAAACCCCAAGAAACAAACAGCAAAAACCCCAACAACAAAAAACCCCAACCAAACAAAAAACCACCAAACCCCCAAACAAACAAAAAACCCCACCACACACACACAAAAAAATAATTTTAAAAGCACACAGACACCAAAAAAAAATCCAAACAACTACACCCCCCAAAAAAAATCCAGCAATGAAAATCCCACGAAAGAGGAAAAGAACAAGGTCTGTTTCTAAGCACTAACTATGGTAGCAAGGAAGTTAATGAGCACACCCACAAAACTGGCAGCCACACACAACCCTGATCTGCTGTTAATGGAACGGAAAGTATTAACTTTTCTATGGAATTCCTAGAATAGAATTCAACATATGGAATATATAGGATTCAACGGCAGTCTCTGCTACACTTACACATCTGCTGTGTAATGAGGTCGGAAAGCCCTGGAGGAAGGTCTTTCCTTTCGTGCCACATTCCATTCTACCCTCACAATAGTCTGCTATAGATTTTTCAGCCGCGTTTAACTCCCTGAGTCTTTTTTTTTCTAAGGGTTATTCAGAAACGGCTCCTTCCACACACCTCAAAATAAGGCAGCAGGTTGGCAAGGCGTCCCCCACGACGTGCAGCCGAGAGCTGAGCGGAGCGGGCACCGGCACACCTCCAACCAGACCCCTTCCTCCCCGTGAGCTGCAGAGGGGAATGGACTGAACACATCGACCACGTTATTGAGGCCAAGGAAATATTCTGTACTTTGTTTAATCCCATTAACAAGTCAATGCAGCGGGAATGTGATGGTTAAAGGAAGGGGGAGAGCCCGAGAGAGTGTGGACAGCATCCTGCCACTTCAGAACACCACCCAGCAGCTGGGGATTATTTGGAGGAGTGGGGCTCAAGCACTGGCCCAGAACAGACCAAGGGGAGCAAAGGTGCCCACACGTCGCTGTTTATCCCGGGAGCGGAGAGATGCAGCAACACAAAACCAGCAGAGAGAGAGCCAGGAGAGGAAGAAGCAGCCCCTTTATTAATTTACAACCCCGTTTTCTATCCCCTAGCCCCACAGGGCGATGGGTCAGTGATCACCCATCTCCTAGGGTGAGTGGCTACAGTCCTACAGCACCCATTGCAAAATATTTTTCCAATGTACCATTAACAGAACTCAGCAAAACACCAGGAGTTGGTCCAGCTTACAAACCCATCCTACTGTTTCTCATAGCACTGGTGAGAAAGGCAGGATTCTCACCGAATATTGTGAGAGCCTGAGAACATCCCTCTGCTAGCAGCTTTTCAGCAGCCACATCCAAACACAGGCTGCTCTGTGGTGCCTCCACCTTCTCAAGCTCAGGAGCAACATCAAACACTCCAGCTCTAACTTCCTTCATTAAGCCCGCCAATGTTCAAGTGAACACGGGAGACTGCAGGAAGAACCATGGAAAAAAAAATAACTCCCAAGTTTAGAGGAGCTGGAAAGTAGATTGAACCCCTGTCCTGGGCTTTCAGGCCATCACAGCTTTGTGAAGGAGAAGTTCACGCCACAATCAACGTTAGGCATGACAAACTGGTCCTGGTGGATGGTCAACTGTCGGTAAATGAATACAGAACGGGAAGAGGCAGACAGAGCAAAGAAGAACTTTCAAATACCTGGAAATGATAAATGTGTGCACTTTCCACCCTTCCTTTTGGTGACTAGCCACAAATATCACAAGGGATTTTACAGTCACTTTCTCTTTTCCATTCATATCAATACCAAACCCTGACCTTTCTTCCATGGAGTTATGGGAAGATTTTCTTTCTCTGTAGTGAGGTGACTTTCTTGACTAAATCATTTTTGGGAGGAGTATTAAAAAGATTCCCTGTCACGAAAAAAAAAAAAAGGAAAATGAGAAAGGCATTCACATTTTTAGCAAACTAGAAGAAAAAAACCCAAACAAACACTAAAACAAACAAAACCACAGACACACAAAAAAACCCCACCATAAAAAACCCCACCAAAGGAAACCAGGTATGAAGACAACTCAAAGTGGGTGATTTCCACGATACAATAACTTTTATAGTTAAAGCCTTCAATAAAAGGCCCTTTTCAGTCCAGAAAGCTAAAATAGGTGAAGATAAGGTTTAAGAATGTTTACATGCACCAGCTTTTGAGGTGAGCAATGAGCCTAGGCTGCTACTGCCTGTGGCACACACTGGATTTTTGACGAGCTGCCTTGTTTCAGCGAGGGGGGGAAGAAAACAAACCCCACACCCTAAACTTCCCTCCCCATTCCTCCTGGGCCGTGCAGGAGGCAGCGGCAGCACGTAGCTGCACACCGTGTGCCCAGCACAAGATGAGAGGGATTCGTTACTCCACTTGGGCAACAGATGCCAGCAAACCTAACATAACCTGCCGGGAGATCAACTAAGGCGGCGGTGCTGGATGCCTTCTAAGAGACGGGGAGGGTTGGGTTTTAAAGCAATGCATTGTTTTGGATGGGGCTTATACACAGAGCTTTACTATGGGAAGAGCTCTGCGTTCTCCAGACTGGGTGAAGGGGATTACTGGGTTGTGTTTTCCTTAGAGGAAAAAAAAGCAGCGTGAGGTGTGCTCTGCTGTTCTCTCGGGAGCTGGCAGAAAGAAGTTTCTGGTTTTGCTGTCCCAGGAAGGACGAGGACAGGCGGAATAAAAATCTTCCCACAACGCTGACAGCTTTTCAGTCACCCAACCAGCTGTTAGATTTGAAAGACAGAGAGCCTGACACCATTACCAACCTCCCCAGCCTCTCCTCCTGCCGTCAGGAGGCCACGTCACGGCAAGAGCCGGTGGCTGGGTCACCCGAGGGGCCACCCGGGTCCTGCAGGCACACGCAGCACCCGAGCCCCATGGGGAACAGAGGCTGGGAAAGGGGAGCGTGGCTGTGCTTTCCTGAGCACCCCGACAGCAGCACTGCTCTCACCCCTGGCTGTGTGGGGCAGCTTTCACTGCCAGAGCCACAGGCCAAGGTTTTCAAGTCCCCGAGTCCAGCATCAGCACATTAAAAATACCTTTATCTACATGCCTACAGTAAATTGATGGGTACCAGCTACCTGTGGCAGTAAGGACTGCAAGACCTGGAGCTAACAAAGGGCCTACAAATCAGAGACGTTAAAGTTCTAATCCAGAGTTGGTGAGCTTGGGAAGCCAAGACTAATTCTTCTCATATCAGTCTGCCTATTGATTCAGCTCCTTTCGCTGCTTGTATCACTGCAATTAAAACTTTGCTTTCAAATCTACAACTTCTTTGGAAACTTTGGAGAATTAGAAGTCCTCTAATTTTTATCCTTCCAAACTCCTGTCTCTTGAAGACACATGGTCTTTGAGTGAAACATCAGATAAATCTGTTCCACCATTAATTATCCACAAGACTTCCCAGCTACAAGTCTAAATAAGATTTTGGCTCTAAAATAGACAACAGAAAATTTCCATTCCATCCCATTAACAAGGGGCAATAAAAGCACAGTCTAAAAGAACAAATGCATCAATATCTCTAAGAAATATTAGCCTTGGACTTGTCATCTTGGGCAAGGGAACTTCTCATCCCAAGACACCAAACAGGTACAAGGAGGAGCATTATTATCATTATTAAGTATTCATACAGCATTGATATGTCTCTAGTTTTACACGAAATCCAGTACAAGCACTGCCAAGATACTGCAAGGACTTCAGAAGGCAGAGAAACGATGATCAGCACACTGCATTTTGAGCAGAACAGCAGCACAGCTCGTACCCAGCACCACGTGAGCCGAGGAATGGCAGATCACCCAAGGAAGGTTTCTGACATCTCTTAGAGCACATCCTCTCACTACACTCATTGCAAAACATCTGTACACAAACAGCCCTTCGTTGACCCACCTAAAAGAAGATCATTCGCAGCATGAGGAATTATTAACAACTCCTAAATATATTACCACAGTCCTCAGTTTTGAAGACTGCTGGCCTAGTTCCCTTCCAGAAGGTGGAACGATAGAGCTGCTTGTCCCATTCTTCTCTAAGTGCTCCAGGTTTGTCATTCCACATAGGTGTATAACAGGCAGGAAAGCAATTCAAACCTCGCTCTGTGCTAGTCTGGGGCTTTCCAAACTGACCTGCCTGCTCTGACAAGTTCCCCCCCCGAGCCATTTGTCCGAGAGCGTGACCTGAGCGCAGCAGCTCGCGCACAGGCGTTCCCCAAGCTGCCTCCTCTCGCAGCTCTCCGGTCTACAGGAGTTGCTGACTCGAGCAATTGCCAGTCCCAGCTGGAAGGAGAGTTCATACCTAACCACCCAACTTCTTGTAAGGTTGGATCTAACTGCTGTGAACAGAGGAGCCGCTCGGTGACACGGGTTTGTAAGACATTCCTTCAGTGCTCAGCAGTTCTACACAGCTGGACGTTTGGGTTTGCCTGCTGGGTTGGGTTTTTTCCAGTATCCTAACGTCAACCTTTAAATAACTTTGCACGCAGTAAAACAAGCAACAACCAATCTGCTGAGTCCAGAGTGTAACAGCAAGTTAACAAGGGACACGAGAACTGCCACACTGCTGATTAAATCCACACTGAGAACCTCCAATTACCCCTAGGTGCAAAGCACTGTTTTGATTTTTGTGAGGGACAGTAACTATGATTTCTGTTCAGAATTATTCCAACAGGCATGCCACACCTAAATGGCAATATCCCCACGCTGGGGAGTGGGAGTCACACACCAGGGAAGCACCGAGGCTGCTGTAAGAAAGGATAACTGAGGACCAGGAAAATCAGTGAAAGGGATGATGGAAGAAGCTGTTTCTCGTTTTGCTTACCCCCTCCACAATCTTTTCTTTCCATAATATGAAATTCCAAGAGAAAGATGAACGGCAGGCTTCTGAATTCAATACTTCTACTGGAAATGTTACGCTGTTTACCTTCAGATTCAATCAGTCTCCGCAAACGTAAGGTAAGGAGCAAGAACAGTCTCAGTTCTGCCCCGATTTCCCCGAACCAAGGAGCTCCAGCGCTAACGTGTGCCCAGGAGCAGCAGCAGCAGCAGCCCTGCCTGCACTGCCACGGGTCATGGCTAACAGAGACCTGTCAGGGGACAGGCAGCACAGACTGAAAAGGACGGCTACACAGCTTGGCTTCATTTGTTTCCATTTGCAAGTAAGGATACAATACAAAGTTCTGTGTTATTTTAGCTGCCAGAACAGGTGGTGTAAGAAAAATAATGTGAGACCTCACTTGCCTGAGCAGGTGGTGACATTCTGCAATATTCCTCCCTTTGTACCAACAGAACGTAGAATTAACTGATGCTGCAGAGACTGTGCAGTTTTTACCACCTGCATCTCCTGCCAGCCGTGCCCAGCCCTGCAGGCTGCGGGCAGCAGAGCACTGCACACAGCCTGGCCAGTGTCCCACCTCGTGCCACTGACTTCTTCCAGAGGCCAGGCCTGCACCAGAATGCCCAATGTGCCCCGATCCATCGGTTCGATGCGCGGCTTTCCAGCTCCACCTGAGGTCTTCTAAAGAAGCTGGAGAACGCACCTCTGTAGGGAAGCCCCAGCAGCACCAGCCCCTGGGATTACAGCAGGGTACCGTGTCTACTCCTTGGTCACTTCTCTTTGAAGACCATCCCGTGCTGTTGCTGCTGAGCTGAGGCAGCAGCAGAGAAGCAGCGTGCGGGTAATCCCACCGGCAGAGTCCTCCAGGCTGGTGCCATCAGCTCCCTTGCTTGCTGGAGCCAACACCCCGCTCACTCATCACTGGGCTCTTCAGCAATGACAGCTGACTGAAGGAAAACTGCCTCGGGAAAATCCTCGAGGACTCCACCAACAGCTAACACAGCTTATTTGAAGAGGGCCTTCACCAGGTTATTGCCTTATTGTCAGGCTTCCTTCCCTCACCTAAAATAACCACCTGTGGCAGGCCACAGCTCTGAGGGGCTGCTTCCTCTAAGGAGATGAATCTGGGCAAGTACTGTTCTTGAATAGCGATGCAGAGCTGGCAACAGGCACTGTCTCCAATTCCTCTTATTTTTGGATTTCTTCTATGGCCACGACTTCGCTTTCCAATTCTAATATTTTGCTGCTTGTAATATGCAGAATGAGAATACTTCACTCTTGACCTTGACTAACACCGCTGAATTTCAATTGTTCTATCCCCACCAAGCAGTTCTGGAAGCCACAAGAATTTTGTAGGTCCTTCTGCTGCAGCCTTGGGAATGAAACCAAGTTTTAGGGCTGTGACTCCTGGACACCCTGCGGTACTGGTGGTACTACCTGTGTTACTGGTGTAACAAGATGCAAGAATGAAGTAGTTTGATCTTTCACCCCTTCCGTTGTAGCACCACTGAGACCCCTTTCTTGCCTTTGAGTACCAGGGACAACCTTTGCAGCAAAGCAGCATGGATTAGACAAGAGTAAACTAAGAACAGATGCAAATTCTTAGGAGATAAGAAATGAAAACATTTAATTGCTGCAAAGAAACACACAAAAGCAAACAGAGCTCTATAAAAAAATATATATATATTTTATATGCCTAGTGCCACAGGGGACAAGCCAAAGGCTGTATAGATGCCAACCATAAAGGAAATTGTGCTCCTAAAATTAGACGAGGACTGATTTTGCACACAGACACAGCAACTCAGTGTTCAGATGAACCGATTACAAAGAGTACAAGGTGTGTAATGTTTGCCACCGTTTCTCATTTCCTGCTCCCATCTGTTGAGACCCGGTTGAAATGAGCTACTGTACTCTACACAACCCCTTTCTCTGGGTCTCTCCCAGTACGCCCAGCGAAGGGGAGCAATGAAAAGGCTAAGTCTGGAGCCAGGAGTTTCTGCACAGAGAATGGCAGTGCTGGTTTCGCAGCAGGGCAGAGTTTAGAGCCAAGTGAACTGCCCAGGAAAGTTCCACCAGCAACAAAGCAGAACCCCCCCCTCCCCCTGCCTGCAGCATCTCCTCCTAAGGCTGGTACACGCCGTCCAAGCGGTGACGCTGCTCAGCAGCGAAACCCAAAGGGAATCCACAGCTCCAGAGGAACACCAGCCCTCGCCAGACAGGGCAATGGGCAGACTCTGCTGCTGTGCTGTGATCCTTCATAGGCAGAAGGGGAATTAGACTGGAATGTCTAGTAGGCAACTCACCACAAGTACTAGCTAGATGATTTAGTCAAGTCATCAATATTATTTCCATTACAAGTGCAGAAAGGATATGGGTGAGTGTACTCTCTTCGTTCCTTGAACTCTTTGGGAGGACCCACGCCGTGTAAAAGTGCTGAACCTGCTGGGTGTTTCATCAGGTGTTGCTCAGGCAGCTACGCAGAGCTAAACAAAGCAAGCTCTCAGCTAAACTGACACCATACACTCATAATTAGATACAAAAAGCTGGCAAACAGTATCAGAAATCCCAGGACATTGGTGACAATGTTGAGAAGAATCAGGGGAGTCAATCTGCTTTTGTTTCCCGTAGTCGATGCTCTTGCCAGCTGATGAATCCTTTATTACCCAGTTTAGCATTACCAAAGTCCTCTGTTCCATACAGAACTACAGGAAACCCAAACCCAAAGTTTACATGATGAGGAACAGCTTACATTATCTAAATAACTTTAAGCCCTTTATTTTCTGTTTCTTCACTAATAATATGTGGACCATACAAAAGGGCAACTTTCTATCAGGACAAAAGCAAAGCAATTACTTCACCCTTTAGAAGGTAATGGCTTTTGTGACACAGAAGGTCAGACACCATTGCCATGACTGCTTCCTCTGGTCTTAAAATTGTGTTTAGTGTCTTCAAGGACCAGGTCAGGCTGAACATGGATAAGTCTGCAGCAATAGGACTGTGTTACAAGAGGAGAAATTCTATGTCGCTCTGGTAGGAGTGTTCTCACTAGGACAGGGATTACTTAACCTCACTGGGTAACAAGGGGATAACAAAAATGTTATTGTGAAACTGTCAAAGTAAATACTAAGAAGACATACAGCACAGCTGGACAACGGAAAATGACAATGTATTTAATTACCTGGAAAATATTCTCTAAACTCTCCTCTGTAAGAACTTTTGAGTCGTGTATGGGCCCTGAAAAGCGATGCTCTGAAATGCTTCCAAGAGACTCTTCATGAACAAACGTAAGGGTCAGAATATTTTATCAAAACACTCTGTACTCATTCCCTTTATCGATACACAGACACCTACACGTGGCAACTGGCCATTAATAACCCGGGGAGATGGATTGTTACCAGGTTCTGTGGTTCTCGCCACATCTGTCACCATTTCTGCAGCGGGTACGAGACACCCTGCAGTGCTCCCCAGCACTTCTGTGGCAGGAAAACCATCCCCAGGCCAGATGTTCTCCAGCAGCTTCTGCCTTGCTACAAGGTCAATTAGTGTCCAGATACTCATAAGGGAAAAACCCCTTATATTCTACTTTTTTAAAGAGGTACAGCATGGCCTGTTGCAATCATTTAAAACACAAGAATTGGCCAAGAATTTTGCTTGGGCTGTTACTTAGGTTTTATTAATTTCTACCTGCAGGAATTCTGAAAGTCATCACACCTCTGCTCCCTGCCTCCCTCCCTCCCAGCACGGTTACAGACAGGTCACTGGCTTGAAAAGGTTTCCTGTTCAAATGCTGCCAGAAGGATAAGTGAGGGAATCTCTCTGAAATCTGCACAACGAGAGTTTTAAGGGTTAAGGCAGAAAATATAAAAAGCATCGTTCTTCACCATTCCAGGAGAAACATTTACACATTCTCAGCATTGAAGAGAAACAATAAAATTTTACAGGGTTTCAATAAAACAAGGCCAGCAGCTAATACTAGAAGTTGGCATTTTACCAACCGCCGAAAGCAGATCAATAAATAACCACCTTGAACTAGAGCAGAAAGGCTCAGCAACGTATTATCAGTAACCTGCCAGCCAGGGCAAGGACGAGGGGAACAGTGTGCTCTGCAGGTGTTGCTGCAAGGACGAGGGGAACAGTGTGCTCTGCAGGTGTTGCTGCAGTGCTGGAACGTGGCTCCTCTACACCCAGTGTAAGAGGTTGCTTGTGCTGCCCCTGGAGATGACAAGCAACTGCCTACCTTGCCGCCTAAGAGCGCATCCATCGCAGGGAGATGGGATGCTACAAGATGCCGAAGGTGGGGAGGAAAGAGTCAGAGGTACCTGCCCTGTCGTGAATTTCCTCAGCCTCCACTGCTGAGCAGTGTGGGAGACACTCTGCTGTGCTGGGAGAGGCTGTGCTCCGACACCAGCACCTCCAGCGAGCGCTGCAACAGTCCAGAAACCATGGGAAAGCAGTCAGCAGGACAGGACAAATACACCCGGGACAAAGCTGTCACCAGTCAACCTTAAACTTCCCATGAGGCAAAACCTGCAACTGCTTCCTATGCCTGAAAGTAAAGAGTTTCTACAGAGAAAAGGCAAGTTAGAAGAGCTGCTCTAGAACGGACCACGCTAGACAAGGTGCGTACGGTTAAGTCTGATTTCAGGAAGTGCTCCTGGAGGGTTTCTGGTGCGGAGGATGGTCCCCACCAACTCCACCTCAGAAGCAAACACACCCAAGGCTGAGCAGCCCCAGCTCCCAAGTTTGCTGCCACAAGAGAGAACTTCAGGTCTACAGTGGCAGATGGCACAAGTGCCCCAGTCCAACATGTCCTAACCCACTACCTTGGCACGCTTACACCCTTTCTTTGAAGCCTGGCGTTTTTCTGGAAAGCTAAAATTTGCTGTAAATATAATTTGCAATTAGCTGTCAACACTGGCTAACTCCAGTGTTTCAATACCCAGAGAGGAGCCTGGGGAAGTACCCTCAGCACGGGCAGCAGAAAGCCCCAGCTGGGACTGCTGTGAACTGCTAAGGACAGTAGTTTGGATCCTGACACACAAGGCGCGTTCCAAGATGTGTCCCACTTACCAGCACAAAACAGGAGCCCAGTACTCTTAAATAAGGAAAGGGAATTAAGAGATCCAGCTTGAAATGAAGGGAAGAACATCAGCAGGCTCCCATCCAACAGCCCCATGATTAACACATTCATCTGAAGGGTGAAAAACATTCCTTCTCTGCTAGAAGTTTTTTCACCTGAACTGGAAAGTTTTCCAGTCTTGCATCTGCATTGCTTCAGTTTTTATAAAATAGTCCTGAGCATCAGAGGCAGATGATTTGGTAACACCTACGGTGCAGCTTCAGTCCTGCTCCAGGAACGTAGGACTTCACACTGAGAACAATAATTCCAACAGCACAAGAGTCTCACCTCTGCTGACAGCCCAGCAGCTCAGGAGCTACACCCTCCTGCAAGCACCAACTGCTCAGCCCTGCTCTGCCAAAGGAGAAGGTCAAACCCAGCAGCTACACGATGGATAAAGGATAGAGCCACTGCCCTGCTGGAAAAGGGACAGCCATTACTACTTCACCTTTCCCAGCTGAAAAACACTTGGCAGAACTTAAAACCACTGCAGAATAAAGAGTATTTCTAGCATATTTACTATCTCACCGCAATAAAATATCGAGGACTGTAACACAGGGCTCGTTAATAGCTATACAATAAATTGTAGATGTGTTTGGATGGAGCACGGAACAGAGCCAAGGAACTACTGCAGCTGGTTTCACAAACCAGTCACGTCTCACTGGATTTGTAATAAGCAAGATTAGTCAAATACAAAAGAGAAAACAAAAGAGTAGCGCAGCACCAATTGCTGATCACAAAGGATGGTGCCAGATTTTTGGCTAGTCAGAGTGAATTTCAAAGAACAACACACCTTTTATTGAATGCTCACTGGCTTTTTAGTAAGTGAAACTACTAACCGAGTACCACAACCCAGCTCCACCACAGCTGGCACACATCTGGCTGAGGCCGGGCCACCTTACTTGGTCTATCAGCTCAAAAGCCCCTCACAAAGTCGTGACACGTTGCACTGAAATCTTCCAACTCCAAAAGCTGTAAAAGCTGTCCCGTGTTTGACGCGGGCTCCTTGTGTCTCTCCGAGTGCTGGAGTGGCCTGCAGCGCGCACTGCGCTGGCCCCTCGCTCTCTTGCATCCAGTCAGGGGGTTCTAGGTGGGTTTACAACCCGATACACAGAAGGTCAAATACAGAGGTTATTTATAACCCCCAACAGCCACTGCTTGTTTTTCCCACCTCAGTACCCCAGTGCCAGCACCTCACCTCACCCTGCCACTTGCTCTCTCCGGCACTTTACTGCTCGGAAGATGAGCGGCTTATCCTGGGGTTATTTTCAAACCAAGACCACAAAGGTCTAGGAGTCATCAGGTCAGTGATCTCAGTGCAGGAAAGAGCTGGGCAACTCATCTCACCCACAGAGAAGTGAGAGAGGAACAAGTAATGTATTGATTAGTGGTATTTTTTTCTCCTTTACTGGAAAGTTTCACCATCTGAGCTTGAGGCAGATTAAAAAACCCTTGTTAAAAACATCACCTTTTTCCATCTCTGACGATCCCTCCCTTTAATCACTTCACACAGAGCTTGCCACAGATTTAAAAGTCACTGGAGACTGAGGACAAAGTGTGACATCCTAAATAAGTACCGGGACAAAGCATTGCTGAGGATTAACAGAAGTGGCTGAGGTTTTATTTGTTGCAGAGAGCGCTGTGAGTAGCAGAGCTACAACGGCTTTTCTCCTCCTCAAAGCACAATTCCTGGGAACAGTGTCTTTGGCAGGTGAGGGTTTCTCAGGGAACTTACTCAGTGTGAGCATGTAAAACGTGTGTCCTCGTACAGTCAGGAAGCAAGCTCCTGTTATTCAGGAGAGCTGCTGTTTACAGAACAATCATCAAGGCCTCCTTCTGACGGAAGGGTGAGAGTGCTGAGCAAGGAGAACCTCGAGCAGTTTTCCATTCTCCGGGATTGTGAGACATTCAACCAGGCTTTGTTTTCCAGGCTTTTCACTAGCAGACTTCCAAGATGTACTGCTAAAAATAAACCCCTGAAACAGCCACCACGACAGCGACAAGGGAATGCCTACAGTGTCAAAGCGAGACAGCTCATCTCACACAGAAAAACTGCAGCCCTCACGACTCAAAAGATGCCAGCAGGAACCTGGGCAACAAGGCGTGAGCACACCCGGGAGGAAGGGCAGGAACGACTGGATGGAAGAAGACCTGGTGCCTGCAAAGAGCCAAAGATGCTCTATTAGCCACTTGCTCCATTTCAGTGTTAAAATCAGGCAGTGTGAGACATACAATATTATGCTTTGGCTTAGTTTTTATTTCCAACTGTGTTTTCTTTTTTTAATGAGGGAGTAAAACTTCCTCAGGAGGCAAGATGCTGCACAGAGCATTTTCAGGAGTTCCTTCTCCTGGTTTCCAGCGTACACTGAGGTGAGTCCCTGCTCATTCCCACAGTCTGAGATACAGCCACCACAAACCACGCCTGAAGCACAGACACCTCCAGCCTCTGCATCGCTTCATCCCGAGAGCGAAAGTCGGCAGCGCTTCTCGGAAGGATGAAAGCCATTTGGCCCAGCGTGGGCTGCTCCCCTCACTGCACCACACCTCCTGCCAGGCTCACTAATTAGGTTTTGGAATGACCCGAGCGTTTTTGTCACAACAACTTGGACTGCTAAGCTATTCTACACTTCTAAATTATCTGGAACAAAACACAATAAAAGCTGAGAGAATTACCCTGAAATAGAGGGTGGAAACAATGAATGTGCACACCAAGAGAATAAGCTTGCACACCACGGAGCGACCATCAGGTCCTTGAGAAACCAAGCAAAACAAAGGAATGAACCAAAAAAGGGAATTCAACCAAAAAGGGAATCAAATGTTTATGAGAATAAGGAGTTCTTTAAAACGGACCGATTCAAGAACAGATGGATGCTAAGCAGAAAATCAAAAGACTTCAGCAAACAAGATGGGGAAACAAGGTTTTGAAACTGTGTCTGGATGAGTGAAGAGCCCGACAGGGGCTCTGCAGCTCCTGGGGAGGTTCTGGAGCATCTCCGAAGCCGCACGTCACGCTGATGGAACGTTTCCCGTGGTACCAGAAGGTGGGAGTGTCCCAAGTTTCTTCACTCGAATTTCTAATGTCACAACTCCAGCAGAAGGTTTGTAAAACTCAGAGGCCTCTCAATGCCATATGTCAGTTTACTTCTGGAAGGAACGGGAAATTCTTTCCCTCTGAGGGTGTCCTGACACCTTGCTAGAACCAGCTGTTCAGATACTGCTGTGCGAGCCACAGAACTGAGAAGCTGCACATCCTATAGGTAAAACCTCTTCAATTCCCAAGCCAATCTAAAGATCTGTTAGCCCAAACTCTGTACCCCACACCTGTCACACCCAGGAAGGCAGTCTGCATTTCCAGCTGTCTCCAGCAGGGCCCTGCTGGGTACCTGAGATCTGGTGCTGCTGTCCTGTGAGGTACCAAACGCTGCTCTGGGGTTCGAACCCTGGGGCTGTCTCCTTTCTATGGTATGCTTTTAGAAGGCATATGGAAGATAGGAGAAAAAACACTGATGTACAGATTCTAAACAGTTATTTTTACTTTGTAAAACATAGGGTCAGCATTAATGATTCGAACCAACAGAGATAAAGCACTGGAACAAAGGCAGCAAGCGACCTGTCAGTAACTGGTTACCAGCTGGATACTGGACTCAGCAGCACCATAAAATCCTGACCGTTTATTTGCCAATGGTTCAAGAGAAAAACAACAGAATCGTCTTCCAGTAATCCATAATACAAGGAGTATATAAACTGATACAAAGCTGAGACTACTCCATGGTAAGAGGACTGCTAAATTAATCAAATGCAGCCACAAAACCAGACGAGGCGTGCAGAAAAAAGCAGGATTATTTTCAGTCTTTTCTTCCCTGAATTTTTAATATAATTTACTACGAAGAACTCAAGAGTTATCCTTATGATACTGCTGATTCACTAGTGCTATAACCTAGTTCTACATGTTTCTTCTCTGTAGAAATTCAGATGGACACAATGTACTAACTACTGTGAAGAGCTGTTTTGTGCTTTTTCCCCCCCTCAAGATGTATTTTGGACTGTAAGATTCAAAGACAAATGTTCAAATTGTTAACAGAACGATACAATCATTAAAGGTTGGGAAAGACCTCTAAGATCATCAAGTCCAACCATCCACCCGACATCATCATGGCCTCAATTCTAACAGTGGTTTCTTTCATCTCTTACTTCTTGTGGAACAATGGGACATGTGAAAGCTTCATGGAAGTGCTGAGGACTGATCCTGAGGATAAACACAAGAAGTCCTGAGATGTGCTCCTTTCCTCACTGCGGTGCCAGCACTTACAAGGCTGTATATACTTTTTTGCTCAGTGTGTGTATCGAGCATTTATCTTCTTGATAAATGCAGTCACAGATTTCTCTTGACACTCAAGCTCCTTGATTTAAGTCTTTCAAGGGGAATCAAACCCTTTCTTTTTCTCAAAACCCCTCCAGACTCACAGATGTAGCAGTCCCAGCTCCTGTGGTTTGAAGCAGGAGAGAACAGTACTTCTGTTTTTACAGACTATTGCATTTTCAGCAGATGAAGACAAACAGTAAACACCAAAAGACTCCCACTAAGTAACGGAAAACCCAGGAAAGGATGACACAATCCAAGGCAATGAAATCAGCTTCCTCTTGCAAAGCAACCTTATGTTCTACCAGAAAATAAGTATCATTTTTTAAGCTTAAAATGTATGGTAATAGGTGTGTGACTTCCATACCAGCAAGTGAAAGGAAAAAAATCATCATTCTGCACAGGCAAGAGAAAGGTCAATACTGCATAATTTGGCAGCAAACAAGCTAAAAATGAGGACTCTCCATAAAAGCAGTGAGGGAAGGCTTGAGTCTGGAGTGTCTCTCAAAAATTAGGCAGTAAACAGGAAGTCCAGGTACAAAACCCAGTAACGAATAGCAGACCTGGTTGAACAGGAAGGTCAAAGCAGAGCAGGAACAAAAACCCCCTTTCCCTCAGGCACTGCATCAGAATTCCACTACCAACAGCCTGCCTTCACCAGCAGGAGAGCTCTTTGCTGGAGCTCTCACAGGTCAGGTCAGGTCAGGTCGGTGCTTGGCAGCCGTGTGCGAGAAGCTGCAGAGAGACTTGGACTGGAAGAGTGAGAAGCAGGAGGATGGGATGCCCAGACCTAGCTGGGTAACACGGACTGCAGGCCATCTACAACTGTGACAATCAAGCAGACCATTCCCTGCTTCGTGAGAAACTCATAAAGGTCACTCAGTCACTAAAATAAAATAGATATTAAAATATACTCTAATGCATACACGAAGAGGCGAGCGGCGCCGGGAGGGCCTCCAGTGATGCAATGCAGGAAGAAAAGGCCATTATAGAGATGGAACGCAAGCCACCAACTTTAATTTCATTGCTTTGGGGGGTTTTAGTTTAAGGCCCAACGTTATCTTAATGTGCTTCCTGGCTCCCATAATTAAATTCACTAATCCCCAGTCTTAAGGCATCAGCAAGTTAAGCTAATTTAAAGTTAGTACCTGGGCTTACATCCCTTTTTGTTTTGTTTTTCTTCCCTTCAGCAAAGAAACAAAATTATTGAACTCTTTTTGCAACAAGGAGGTATTTTTGTCTCTGTTTTTATTGCTCCTTCTTCACCATCCCCATTCTGTGTTTAGGGATGACAAAGAAGGCTTAATATATTAGCTTGTGAAGGTTTAGATACATCTGGATACCCATGCAAGCTACAGAAAAACACAACATCATCCTCACTGCACAGCTGCTTGGTACTCCAAAAGTGGCAGAGACGCTGCGTTGGCAAACTTGTCCATCTGTTGGATCTCTCTGCTTTCCTTGGTTTGGGGTGCTGGGATTCCCCAAGGTAACACCTGAAAAGTCAGCGTGTCAGTCATGCCTTCTAACACCGTGATCCTGACAGACATCCCAAAGTAGGCAGGATCAGTCTGCCATCAATCTGTATACTGCAGGCAAACACAATTACTAGATAAAAATCTCCCGGAAACATAACTAGCTGAAAAAATAAATTCACTTTGTTATCTGCAAAGAAATCGCCTATGTTTCTTCATCACTTCAGAATAATGTACTTAGGTTATCCTTTTAATTACCCAGAGAACATTGCTCATGTATTTCCAACTACATAATCTTCCACTGGCCTTTTCCATCAGCAGCGCTAACCATCTTACGGCCCCATTTTCCCTTTGGCCATCATTTGTCCTCCACTTTAAATTCCTTTTTGCAGTTCCAATTCACCCAGCACCCAGCACCAGTTGATACCATCTCCTGAGCTGCCCCAGCCTGCAGCACAGGAGGGATCCAGGCAGGAGAGCACTCGCAGTCACCCAAAGACACAACCCTCAGCCGCGCTGTGCGAGGCAGCCTGGGCAGAAAGGAGCTACAGGCTGCTGTGCTCACGGGGTTATCGAGGTAACGTTTGATGCAAGAGACACTAAATGCTGCAAGGTTTGTTCCTCCTGTAGCCTGGCAGAAGGACATTAGACGTGATCCGCAGGGTTCCTCTTCAGGATTTATGAAAATTCTGACTTAGCTGCAAAATTTCAGTAACGACCGCTTAACTAACAATGCCATGTTAAAAACCAATCTATTTCATGCCATACGTTGGTTGATATTCATAGCTCAGGATTTTCTGGTAAAGCTTTAAGTAACGTATCCTTTCCCGAGTGGGTTTCTCCTGGAAACACTTGTTTGATGTCCCAGTCACCCCCGTGCTTTTCAAGCTGCATCTCAACCAGTGCAAATCCCACGAACGCAGGATGTGCGAAACAAATACATTCAGATTTTTCTCTCCTGCACTTATCAAACACCAGTAAAGAATAAAGACTCTTCCTGTTGATCAGGCACTCGCCCTTTGGCCTCACGCCTCCCAAATACACCAGCCAATGAGGCTCATTAAGTAACATGTGACCAGAAGCTTATTTTTCATTAGAATCAGCTCAGCAAATCCAGCTTCAAAGCCTGCGAGGAGCCCTCACTGCAGGTATTCACCTACATCGACCACAAGCTGTGGGTCAGACCCAAGATTCTCTAGAGGTCTGCGAGTTGTGCCCTGAACCTTAACTAACACAGCCACCAGCAAAGCACGGCCCCAGAAGGGGAAGAGCCCCCAGACAGCCCCAGATAAAATAACTTCTTTTCAAAGGACAGGCCAGAGCCACATGCCCGACTAAAAGCTCTGTTTGAAGATGGCAGAGCAGGTACCTCAGTGATCTCCAAGTGCAGAGCAGACTCCAGGAGGCAGATGAAGCAGGGAGATGTCTCACCCCAGATGATGGACACCCTGGAAGAGGAGTTCACCCATCCCCGCTCTGCATCCAGAGACAGAGCTCTCCCCTCGGCGTGGGGACCTGTGCCACAGCCTTTGGAATTACTGCATTCCAGGGGAACAAAGCCTCACTACATCCTACTACACAGAAGGATGCTCAAGACTTTGTGGAGTCTCATCTTCTGTTGCCCAAACTGGCCCTTCCTAGCTCACCCACCAGTCACATGCCAGGTCAACTCTTTCCAGCAAGCTCTGCAAGCCAACAGGTTGCTCTACTGAATACCTAATATTCAAATGATAATTACCAGCCATAAATGACACACACAACTGCTGCAGAGGATTAGCAGATAGGAAAAGCAAGATACTTTTACTGTGTATTCCTGCTAGAACAGCTCTAGCACCCCAACACATTTGTCCTGCTGGCTTTTGGTAGTGCCAAGCCCACAGTATCTGTTTGGATGAAAGCAAAATGATGCATTTCAAAGCTCATACACAACTAGCAGTGTGTATATATCACGGCCAGACCCTTGGTGACCGCTGTCGCAATTAACCTCTTATCTCTGCAGAATAAGAAGGGCAGAGTTAAGTCGAGGGGCAGGAACAGAGCAGGGCAGGATCCCTCCCTCACTGCTCCCGGGTCTGGGCAGTCTCCAAGCAAGGGGGATAAACCTCAGGCAGCAGCACGTTTTGTTGGTGCCACAGTAAAGTGCAGCTCGCAGGAGCGGGCAGAGAGCATTGATCATTCTGAAAGATGGTTCCACTTTGCCTCATCCCACCACTTCCTTTTTTTTTTTTTGTCTTTTAACATTAATTAAAAAGGCAGCTCGGATGAGAAACTGCAGAAAAATTACAGTCATTTTACTGTTTACTCCCTAATTGCACACGTAATGAGGCAAATTTAAAGCAGTGTACCTTGGAACTTACAGTTTAATGATGCTCCTACTGTGGCCTGAGTGCTAATGCCCTCAGTTTTATTACTGATTCCTGCTTTTCAGCGACTGCTCAGAAAAATGGCTTGTTCAAAAATGCTTATAAGGCATAATAATTATATATTGTGCATATTAAGGTTACATTTAAAGAAGTCGATGATTTAGTTTATGAAAATACATGAGTGGGTAAAAATTTCCTTGCTACAGTATTTTACTGTACCAGGCACAAAGCCTTGGCCAAGCACCTCGTGAAGGCAAGGCAGTGCTCTCCATTTCAGTAACAAGCAGTAACACAACACAAAATGATGCTTTTTCTAACTTGATGTGCACACATCTTTCTTTAACGTATGAAATGCCAACAGCACTGCTGTTCTCCTAGTAGTGAGTACACAGAGTTACATAATACAAATTCAAAATCAGGTTTTCAATTCCAGGTGTATCTGCACTTGCACTGTGGTTTCCAAGAGGAAACAGGTTCCCAACTTCAGACTCACGTTCTCTTTGACACATCCCCCTTTGCACCTCTCCCCAGCCCCGAGCAAGAAGGGCACCACTGCAGACTGGGACTTCTGGACTTGCACAGGCCCCCCCAGAGCCTCACGAGAACAGAGAGAGAGGCTCTGTTAAGATAAATACCTGAATTCTGCTATCAGAGTGAGGAACCCTTCACTGAAATATAGATTGTTAGCGTAGTGAGCGACAGCAGAACAATTCCAGATGGCAAGCCTGGCCTTGAAATAACCAAGGGATCAACAGAGACTGAATTTCTAGGTCCTTCTGTCACTTAGATTCTGCAAATTGTTTCAGTTATTCTTATTTCTTCTCTCAACCCTTACAGAGCCGGAGCCCCACGCTGCAGCACATGATGCTGTACCTAGGAGGACATGCAGCCACCACCTTTCCCATCTTTCTCCTCTTTTGAAAACCAGCTAGAACAGTCTGTATCTTTTCCTGGGCCAGAGGTCAGCTCGAAAATAAACAGATGAAGCACCCGAAACCCTGCAGCTGCATACCTCCCACTCGCCACAAAGCAACCTGCCAGGAGAGGCAGGCCTCACAGCCTTCCACAAGACAAGAAAAAAATAACACTAAGGTTTCAAAACTGTCAAGATAGTCTATCTAACACCAACAGGCTTCCAAGTACCCGTGAATAAAAATCCTCCTTCTGAGGTGAAAACTTCTCATGAGTCACGAGTTCTTGTTTTAAACACCCTTTTCCATCTGACTCCTTCTGTTGTGTTGGACAAAGACATGTTCAACCCAATACTGGCTGCAGAAACCACCCTGATGGAATATCCCCCAATGCCCTGAAGCATTTATAACCAGACAGGGCTTGTGAAACACAACAGAGCCAGTAACTGTAGGAGGATATCATCCTCACAACTGAGCATTGATCCACTTCCTCGGGTCCCACCGAATATCACGTTTGCTCAGGCACATCCTTTCAGAGACCCGAAAGTACTCGGTGTTTCTTACTACGACAGCAAGATACTCCTGCTAAGGATGTTCAGCTGCTGCAAGGAAACAAAAAAAAAATATAGAAAAAAAATAAAAATAATTGAAAAAAAAGCCCAACATCCAACTCCCCCAGATAAAGCAGCAAAGGCAGCATCTGCAGCAGGAGGCAGAGGGCTGAGCAGACAGGGTGCACGGCTTGCCTGTCCGTCTGCACGACGAGGAACGCGGGGGATGCTGAAGGGTTCTAACAAGTTCCTTCTTCCAGTTCAAGTCCTGCCCCATCCCCAACCACCAGAGAAAGGTCATGTAACATGCTCAGCTAACAAGCCTGACAGCTCCAAGCAGGAAACGGAGAAATGATAAACAATAATTCACCTCTTTGTCACAGGAACCTTCAGTGGCTCATCATTTAGTTTCCTGAAGCCCAGGGCTCAGCAGGAGACAGCTAATGACTTTTTCCACCTTACAATGAGCTGTTCCACACCGCGCTAGGTAAATCTCACCTCGCTTTGGGAGGGGAAGTCTGAAGCCAGGTAAAATCTAAGCCTCTTACAGCACAAAAGAGAAAAAAAGAATATTCTACGACTAAATTTAATCACATGGATTAATATCAAGTTTTTAGCACATCCCAGCAGCTTTTGTTTCCTTTGCTTAGTCTGAACTGGAAGCACGTTGCCATGAAGCAGTAATATTCTACTTTAGCACCGAGCAAGGGAGACAATTTTAATAAGGAATTAGAATACAAAATGTGACAGCTTATCCACCCTAATTGTACATAGCTTGCGTCACTCAAGAGAACACTTCCTTTGTTTTGAAACTGCTCAAGTCTCCTTGACTCGCCACCAAGTCCCCCTCATTTCAAATTTAATTAAATGTATGTACACAGCTATACTGCTTCAGAGAAGGTGTGCATCAAACCAGAAAATATTACAAGATTAACTATCAACTTTTCTTTTTTTTTTCATATAAAAAAATAAAGTGGGTCTGAACACTGAAAAAAAACTCCACACGTGCATTGTTAGGAATCCTTCTTCAAGGTCAGGTATTTACTTGGAGGTTCAGACTCTGGGTCTCTGGAGGACTCCTGTTCCAGCCGTGTGCCAGCACACCTTGGGAAGGAAACCCTCAGTGCCCAGCCTGTCCCCCTGCCTGTGCGGAGAGGGGGCCAGCTGAGCGCCAGGGAGGGCTCCTGAGATGAGCCTGGCAAGCAAACAGGGAGTCACCGAGGGACCTCCTGCAGAATTTGTGATTAAAACTAAACACATTCCCCAGCACAAAGCAGTTACGTTACACACAACTCAACACAGCAGATCCTCCTTTCTGCCAGGGTGTTTTTTCCTGCTAAGCTATTAGACCGAGTGACTTTCCCAGACTGGACCAGTGCCTTCACCTAAAAAAATGAATCCTCTCCATTTTCTCATTGTTTTTTTAAATGTGAAAAAGACAAGACATGGAAATAAGTTGGAGCAATAAACTAGAGCTGTAGCTAGAAAGTTACTGTTTACACTCACTAGAAATAAACAAGCAGCTGTAAATGGGAACTAGAGTTCAGCAGCTGCAGTGCTCAAGAGAGAATGCTAACAGATTTACTGATTTATTTTTCTTAAGCTCTAGATCCAAGCATGCTTTAGTAGTGAAAAGGAGGAAAAGAGAACTATGTATGGACAACAGACATCCCTGATAACCAAGACCTTTCTGCACTGCAAACCCGAGGACAAACACTGACAGACAGAAAACACTTCCATGGCTGGCCCAGCCTCTAACCCTCGACACTTAAAGTGAAGCCTTCCTCTGGGAGGAGTGTTAAATGTTTAAGGATAAGCTCCAGACACGGTTTATTAGTTGGGCAGGAGTTACTTAAAGGAAACTGCAGTGGTTTTTATACCCAAAGTGGCTGAACCGTACCGAAACAGAGACCTGCATCTGCCAACACGGCTGTTAATTACTGTGTCAGAAAAATTAACCCTCTGGAGTCAAACTGGACTTTTTATCCTGAGCGGAAAGCTGAGAATAAGTTTTTCACACGTGCCACAGCTCGTCCCCACTATCCCCACTGCCAGGGGCAGGTGAGAACAGTGGTGCTGCCCATCCTGCATGGCAGCAGAGCCCAGTCAGCAGGGGCAGCAGGCCAGCCTCACGAGCTGCAACGAGGCCTCTGCTGCTTTACACTACTTGCTGGATTTACTGCCAAGCTCTGCTACTCTTACACCCCACCAGGACAGCACGAGCAGTGGTTAAACCAAAAACATCCCTTTCTGTGCAAGGTTTTGGAGGGACTGGAAAAGAAGGTTCAGTGTGCAGACCCCAGCTGCAGCCAAAGTGTATTTACTGCTCTCAACAAGCAGTCGGGAGGCACACGCAGCACGGCAGCTCGGAGACACACACTTGTGTGGCACCACCACCTTCCCCTGGGGGTCCCACCACCACCACCTTGCCCTGGGGGTCCCACCAACCACCACCACCACCTTCCCCTGGGGGTCCCACCAACCACCCCCACTACCTTCCCCCTGGGGATCCCACCAACCACCACCACCTTCCCCTGGGGGTCCCACCACCACCACTTTCCCCTGAGGGTCCCACCAACCACCACCACCTTCCCCTGGGGGGTCCCACCACCTTCCCCCTGGGGGTCCCACCAACCCCCACCTTCCCCCTGGGGGTCCCACCAACCACCACCTTGCCCTGGGGGGTCCCACCACCACCACCTTCCCCCTGGGGGTCCCACCACCACCACCTTCCCCCTGGGGGTCCCACCAACCCCCACCTTCCCCCTGGGGGTGGGCTGGCAAAGAAGTCTCCCAACACAGGCAGAACCAGGAGCCAGAGACCCAACTGGCTGACGCCTGGCAGCGAGCCAGGGGCTGAGCACAACGTGCAGCGTGTCTCTTCAAGGTGAAGGAGAAAGGTGTAAGGAGCAAGGAGAAGCTGTGACATGCCGTGCTAATGCAAAGGGCTCCGTTTCTTTCAAGGGAGGCAAACCTCTCATTTTCTGATTCTTGCAGCACAGGTGAAAATACTCAGAGTGGTTTGGTTGCTTCGAATCCTTGCTGAAATAAGAAAATCTTTCTAGAGATGTATCTGCAGGTCAGTGACACCGCAGTACGCACTGATCCGATCTGTCTGTGGCACAGACAAACACGTCTGATGAGCGCAGGACACGAGCACTCGCACAAGCAATACAGAGATGCTCGTGGGAAGCAGTTTACCCTGCCCTCTGCCCACAAAGACAAAAATAATTCAAAACAGCTTCAAGTTGCCAACTCGTTCTGAAAGAAAACACGCTTCAAAATTAGCATCATCTTGCCCAAAGCTGTTTTTTCACGTATCATTACGCAGAATTCAAATGAACCCCTGCAAACTGACCCAGCAGGTAAGGAGAAGGGCCGAGGAAGCAGAGCACCCTGCCTCACAACAGCCAACTGCACATTTCTGTGACAAAGATGGCATGACCCCCAGGCTGGGGAGCTCCTGAGCCAGAGACTTCACCCAGATGGTTTTGTTTAACACTCGCTAGTGGACTCAGCCTCCAAAACATAAAAAACCCAACACCACCAAGCTGTGAAATCTCTTTCTGCGTACAGCTGTAGTTCAGATCTCTGCAACATCCTGGGCTGACGAGCTCCACAATGGGACCACGTGCTGTGAGGAGGAAGACTGCATCCTTTGGATTGTTTTAAATGTGCTGCCCAATAATTCCCATAGGTAGCTGCTCTGTTCTGTGTGACACGCTGCACACCCCTGCCCGAAAGGCCCGCAGCGCACGCTCACACAGCAGCACCTCGCTACTCTTGCCTTTCCCTGACCTGCTACAAAGCCCAGTAGGAATCCAATAATTAATGACTAATGGAAATCTCCCTCAATTCAAACAAAAAGACCTTTTTTCTTACCTTCTGTTTCCTGTGTGCAAGTAAGTTACGCATCCATTTCACACAATAAAACAAACAGCTTCTTCCTCCCCTCCCGGGACCTTGCTGCAAGTGCAGTGAAACCATGGGTGGACACCGTATGGACTCGAGCACCCCATGCCAACAGCCACCAGCCCCTCCAGATCAGCTGGCTGATCTGGCAGGCATGCCTCCCGTTAGAAGCTACACGTTCCCACTGGATCAGATCTTTAGTATCTCCCAGCATGCTGGCCCAGAAGCCACGCTTGCTCGCCCTCTCCTACTCCTTCACATCAAGCACGCCCTTTCTGCCTCCGTATCTGAGGCTGATTTAAATGGCAGGTTACTGCAGCTCCCAGGCCCTATTCAAGGTCCTTTTCCCCAGGAACTTGGCCGTCTGTTCCTGTCAGTTGGTTGTTTCTGGATTGTTTGACCATCCACTGCCACGTCCATTTGCAACGGTTTCTCAGAAGGCTGCCGACAGAGACCCTCCCGGAGCTTCCCCGCGCCGTGCCAAGGCAAATCTCACATTTAACTCCCCTACTGTCGCATTGCTTCCCTTGAATGTGACTTGTATTATTGGTTATTACTTGCCTATTGATTGTGCATTAGCTGAGTGCCAGACTCTGACAGGCTGCCTTCCAGAGTGCTTGTTTGTTGGGATTACAATGCTCAGACATTCAGACTTCTCAGCTTTCCTTGTGGGTTCACATTTAAATTAATCCGAGCGTATTGTTCTTGACATTTTTGTTGTTCTGCTATAATGGTCACTTCTGAAGGGTCTCTTCCGTTTCAGTTTTCACTTAGGCTGGCCTTTGGTGTCAGAGGTCTCTCAAATTGAAAATCTTCCACCTCTTCAGTCACAAACCCAAGCACTACACCTGTAATAACAGCCTGATTTCTAATTTCTTGTCTCATTTAGCCTGTCATGAGCATTACCAGGATACTGTGGCAACAGCTTCTGTCATTGTCTCAAGATCATAATCCTTCTACACAGGTTTGGTTTTTTGTTTTTCAAAAAATTTCCGGGTTTTTGAGACAGTTTATTAATTGACCCTGTGCAATTCAAAGCTGTCTTGAATACACCTGGCACAGTTCCTCCACAGCAAGCTGTGCCCCACCAATCCTACATAATTTTTACCCTGGAAAGAGACCGTCTCTCTAAGTAACTACCCTTTTTACTCAGACAATAAATAAAAGTATATGATGCTTGCCTAAAGAGGCAATTGCACGACATGTGAGAATTTAATGCAGACTTACCATGCACGTAACACTTCAGGCCTGAAAAATCCATTGAGATCAGGGCAGACAGACTGGGAGAAAAGGTTTTGGTCTCTCTGGTTCCTTTATTGTACTCATCAAAATAATACCAGTGTACCTAAGGCTGGATTTAAGGAGAATCAATACAGTGATTTAGCGCACAGAGTGGAAAAGCCGTTCCAGGCCTGGGAAGAAGTGGGAAATAGCAGGTGGATGCAAAGGGGACGGAGAGCAAGCAGTCGGAAGGCGCAGAGGGGCCCGGGGAGCAGAGCAGATGCAGCAGCCTGGGCACAGCCTGCCCTGGCCAGACCCCTCTGCCCAGCACAGCCACCCAGCTTCCCCACCCACCCCATGAAACGCCAGCCAGATCCAAGCATAAACATTAACACCAAAACTCACGGAGGGAGAAAATAAGCAGAAAGATACTTCCTTGGAATTTTAGCCTACGTAAGAATGTTTTCCAAGGCTCCGGAACCCGCGTCCGTATTCCTCTCAGCCTGAGGTGCCGAAACCTGCTGCAGATGGGGACGGTTAAACCCATTAACACCCAACTCCCAGACATCTCGGCTGTTTCCTCACACAAGATTCATGAAGTACCAAAACCTTCACCCCTTCTGCTTCGGCTGTGATCTTCTCTTTTACTTCCCCGACACATCCCCCATGCACAGAGCTTCCAGAGCTGGGTGTCACAAGGGAATGGGTGTCAAGGGAATGCCTGTCACCTCTCCGGGCCACAAGAGAAAGGAAGGAGGAAGCCCCATGCCCAGCAGATCTTATTAAATAATCAGCTTTCACCAGCCCTGATCCCCAAGCAGGGCTGATGCTTCCAGAGACACGCAGCACAAACCCAGATCCAGTGACTTCCCTCAGTTCTTGCTGAGTTTACCCCAGAGACGAGGGCACTTGCCCATACCCCCCAGGCACGCCTGCCAGAGCAACAGTGAAAATGAACTTCAGTTCCACCAGGCTACAGCACTAAGGAGCTTTCCTTGAGGATGTTCACAAGGGCTCACACCTTCACCCAGGCTTGAGACAAGAAGGAGAATTAATTGATTTTCACCTCACAAATCGAAGCCATCACACGGACTCCCCGCAGCTTCGGGGGCTGGGAGGAGAAGGAGAGGTGCTGGAATTCAGCCCTGCTGATGCAAAGTGAGCTCCTGTTTTACAGTGACACACATGGAGCAGAAATTCAGGCCAGGACCTTTTCCTCCCTCGCCAAGGAGGAAGTTAGACCAAGCTCCTTGATCCCATAAAGCAATACAAGTATTTAGCATCCACGGATGAGAAAGACTACTTTCAAAAGCAACCTGCTGTTCTGCAGTCTGAGCTGAAGTGTCTCAGGGCTCTGCCACCTCCCCTGCAAGCAGGGCACCGAGTGGGGAACAAGCAGTGCCAGCTCCTGCAGGGAACTGGCACCACAGAGCCAGCTCCAGCGGGGAAGCGTTAACCTGGATGCTTGCAGACAACTTTCAGCCAGTTACAGACACACAATCTCAAACGCACTCGAGCAACCTCATTAACTCCACAGCCTGGAATCTGCTGCTGTAACTCTGCCCAGCACGAGGGTTCAAGCGTCTGGTGTAAAACTCCTCCAGACACCAAAATAAAATATTTCCTCAGCTGAAGTTTCTTTATATTCCCTGGGTCATCCTCGCAGAGTTATCGGTGTTGTGTAAATCTGGCTTAACTACGTTGCATAAATCTAAGTTTTCAGTAACAAAAGCTTACATAAACAGATGATAAAATTTGTGTCAATTCCCCCGCTGGGGGCTGGAGCTAAATGAGACAGATTTAGGGTTTCGGATGCACTGAGAATTCTTACAGGCTCTTTTAAATAGGGTTTGGGATTAAAAAAAAAAAAAAAAAATAGTCTGTTTTACCTCTAGGCTGCCATATTTCTGCCTCAGCACAGACACATACATATGCACCGTGCTCAAGCAAACGTTTCCCCAGCACATTTCCAGCACACAGGCACCTGCAGCTCTGCCCACTGGGCTTCCTGCAGCCAAACAGCTCTCTGAGGGAACCAAAGCCATCGAAAGAAACACTCCAATGTGGCTTCTTCCCTTAAGAATGCAACCTGTGAGCAGAGGTCAGATGCAGAACAGGTTTATTTTGGTTTGCCAAATGTTTTCTAATCCAATAGGAATGAATGACTGCAGATGAAATAAAGCTGCTTGCGTTCAACTGCAATTCTTGTTGCTATTCAACCTGAATTGTTATCGTGCTGAAAAAATTGTTTTGTCCAGAGGCATCTTTTAACTGCGTGCCTATGAAAACGCCAGAAAGCTGCAGATCTGGGCCTGCAGGGGCCAGCCAAAGCCCCGTGAAGAGGCTACTCCAGGGCAGCTCTCCCTCCTTCACTCTTCTCAGAGAGAAGATTCCGGGGAGCCACCGCAAGCTCCAGCGCCGCGCTCGCTCCGCTCTGCTTCCTTTTCACTTGCAGTGGCTCAGCTGCCATTACTTCAAAGATGAACTCTGGAATACTTGAGAGGAAGACCTTGTTCTGTTTCTCCTACTGAACCTGTTCTTTTTTGCATAAATAAATATTCAGGAGAGACAGAATTAGAATGCAGCCGCTCTCTGTCTCTGTCCATCCCAGGAGTCTTCTACCCCACCGGCTATAATCACTCTTTTCCATCACTTCTCTCTCAAAGACAAAGTTTTCCCTAATAAGCAGAACAACTTCAGTAGAAAAGACTGAGAAATTCATTCCACAGTATAATCTTAACCACAGTGCTTAGAATATTTACTGGGTATTATATGAAAATAAAGAATTGAGCAAATCCCATACTAGAAGAAATTAATGATGTGTATATAGGACTCTAAGCACTGAGTAAACTGTTTGTACAAAGCAATCCCAAAGATACACAGCAAGTGTGCCATAAAGCGGAGGAGAAGAGGGATTTGTACCCAGAATGGCTACAATACAGGGACAAAGGCAGGAAAAAACAACGGTATCACTGCACATCCTGCTCCCCAGAAACAGATTTTCCACAGAACCCAATCATCCCCACAGAAGATTTGCACAGCCCTCCCCAGACCCCTAAACCCAGGCAGGGAGCTGCTGACGGATGGGGCCCATCACAGCACCTTCCAAATCCACGGGCCAAGCACCACATCGTGCCCTGAGAAACGCCAGCAGAACGAGCAAAAAGCATCGCTGCGTGGGCTGTGAGTAGAGGGGGAAAGCTCCCCGGGGTTCAACCCCCACTCCCTGACACACACACACACACCCTTTTTTGGGAGCTTCTCTTGTTCACTGAAGGCAATTAAAGCTGCTGTGAAAATTACCAGCTACCTCAAGGTATTTTTATCACCTACAAGATAATTATTAAGAACTAATGCTAATATTCAAAGGAGCTTTCAGGCAAACAGGACATGAGTGAACAGCCCACGCCTCTCCAAACACTGGGAACTCCTCCGAGCAGTGCAGCTATCCACTGATCACGATCATCCACCAAACTATCTTGAAGACTGATGTATTCCCTCCACTCCACTGCTTCAAAAACCTTAGCAGATGAATAAACAGATTCTTTCACTGCCGGTTCCTCGGGAAAACGAGCTCTATATACAGATCAACCTGCAATTCTCTCCTACCTCCTCTTTTGACCCCCAGCTAAAAAGCTTCCAAGTACTTTTTGGGATATTGTGCTTCTGTGTTCAGAAGCAAATGCAGAAGTCACTGAGCTCAACGGCTCAATGGCAGCAGAACCCTCCGTGCTTGTGAGACAGGCAACGCAACTCCTGCCGCCTCCCTCGGCTCCGGGGCAGCGTGGCCCGGCCGGACACGCACCAGTGCTGCCGTTTCACTCGGGCATACGTGGTAGAGACACAGTTATTGCACCTCCTGGGAGCACAGAAAGGCTCTTTAAATACCTCCACAAGTCTAAAAACGGGGAAATGCAGTTTCTTATCAGTTTTTTTAAATGAATTGGACTCAAGTATTAACATAAAAGCAGTCAGGCACTAATCATCCAGCCGAAGAGAATGACATTACAAACCTAATGAAAACAGCAGGGAAGCACAGGGGAAATAAGAACAACTCCTTGCCAGCAGCAGCGTGTCGGTGGGCACGCCAAAGTTACCCACGAGCTGACGTTTACTAACCACAGCACAGATGCAAGCCAAGCCTTAGGCGGGGTTTCAGACCTGCCGAGACTTTGCCGTGGGGAGGAACGCGGCTCCGAGCAGCTCATCCCAGCCAGCGCAGCGTAGCCGTCCTCGGCAGCGCACCGGCCGCGCTGCCACCCGCTCTGCCCTGGCAGAGGAGTGTGCCACAGGAAGGGCCCGCTGCTCGGAAGGCGGGCAGCGTTCCACGTTACAGTGCTGGAGGGCAAGGGAAGTGTCTCCCCTGGAAAAATACATCCCTTTGCGCTGACGAACACACAACGGTGCTAACAAGTCCTGGGTGCACGCTGCCCAGGAGGGAGGCCAGGGAGCTCTCATCCCCCAGCAGCAACGTACCAAGCAACACAGCCTCTCTGCCTTGCAGCTCCTGTACACGCACCCACCTCTCTCACCTGCAAACTGCAGCTCCAGGTATGTAACGGGAGCTAAACCCTGCAAGAGGCTACAGCAGCCTTGAAAACTAAACATCAAAACGAGACCACAGACAGGTCTCGGTTTTAAATGGCAACACCTGCTTTAATGGAAAGGGAAATCTTTTCTCAGGGAAGACAAAGAATTAAAGGTAGGTTTCCTACAAAGGCAGTGTGTGGGAACCTCTTCCAGAACACATCAACAAAGCAGCAGTTGTGTTTTCCAGGACATTCTGACATTACAGGTTCAGTAGGTGGTAAAAAGAGAGGCAGCTAATACTCAAGAAGTTCCCCAAATGCTACTCGTTAGTTGCAATAGCTTGGGTAGCCTCTTACACTGAAAATCATCAAGTCATTTACATGATCTCATGATTTAAAAACAGAAAGAGAAAAAAAAAACAAACCAAAGGGAAGAAACCCCACACAACACTGCACTCAGTTCCACAACGGCTTTTCTTGGCATAGCCCTTAAACATTTGCTGCATCTGAGGGCAATACCAATTTCCAGAACAGTGCATTACATCTTCACTAAAGTGCCTCTTGAGGCAGATGGATTTATTAGTGGAAACAGACTGAACTGATGCTGAAAGAACACTCGGACTCAGTTCATCAGCATCGAAGAACACGGCCATCAGTCACTGATGTTTATTCCAACTGCAGACCCGTTTCCTAAAGTTACATGAAAATAACGTAACCAAAACTTATCGTTCTGTGCAAGCACTTGGGTTTCTCCCTCTTTGGTAATCCCCAGCTGGCAGCACCTCGATGCCCAGGTACACACAAGATGCCCAAACGGTGTACACAACCACGACCAACACCAGAGCATCAGGACAAACTCAGCAGATGAGGAAGGGCTGGGCAGCTCCACAGGAGCAGGTCCTGGCCCGTAGCTAGAACTGGGCAGTGGTCTCTCCTCCTGGCTGCATTTCTGGGCAGGGACAGCTGCTTTGATTTCTATCACAACCCCAAGGCAAGGTGGTGGGGAGATGCTGGGATGCTAAACCCCAGCTTCACACTGCCAATGGTAGATCCTGCAGATCTGGAACAGTCCAGGCCACCCCTGAGGTCAGGATGGAGATGCTGTGTCACTGAAATAGTGCCACACACACCAGCTGCTAGCACAGCATGTCAAACACAGGGAGCAGTCTGCTGGGAGGAAAGGCTGGGGCTGTTCAGCCTGGAGAAGACTCCAGCGAGACCTTACAACAAAGGCTATAACTTATAACCTTCCAGTCCCTGAAGGGACCCTACAGGAGGGACTCTTCACAGGAGTGTCCAGTGATAGGACGAGGGGAAATGGCTTTAACCTGAGGGAAAATAGGTTTAGGTTGGGTCTTAGGAAAAAGTTCTTCAGTCCGAGGGTGGTGAGACTCTGGGACAGATTGCCCAGAGGGGCTGTGGATGCCCCTCCCTGGAGATGCTCAAGGTCAGGTTGGGTGAGGCCTTGAGCAACCTGGTCTTGCTGAGAGGTGGCCCTGCCCATGGCAGGGAGATTGGATTAGATGATCTCCAAGGTCCCTTCCAGCCTAAGCCATCCTGTGACTTCACTGGGAGGTACTTCCCAATATGTGGCAAGAGAACACTTCCCCAGAGGAAACCCGGCCGGATTATACAGAGGACCTTAAAACTGGGGAAGCAGGAATCCACAAAATGGAGCTGAACCTGGAGCCAGAACCTTTGTATCAGACAAACGCAACAGCAATACATCACACTCGTGTCGTGCTGGAGAACCACCCTCACGTGCTGTGACTTGCAGCAAGCACAGCTACAGCCAGGCAGTCTCTGCGTTTTAGCATCTCCTAGGGGTTCTGTGATAACAAGCCACATTTAATAACCCTCCTTCCTTTGGGGAGTTATGGGCACCAAGCACAAACTAGTCAAAATTAGGGCTCTCTGGCCCATTTGACAAAAACACTGCTGCCAAATCACACTGAGAGAGACAGAAGCTGATAAATCTTTAACAAGTCTCTTACGGCCTTGGGTTTGGATTTTCTTCTTTTTTTTCTTACCCCATAGCAATTAGAATTCCTTAAACCTTGAGAAAGTGAAGTGTTGTAAGGAAGGATTGCTATTAAGAATTAATGTTTTTCTGTGTGTTAAATGATAAAATTCAGCAGCAAAGCTTCAGTCCTAACAACACAGTAGTCAGAAGGCCAACAATCAGCTAACTGAAAGGACCTGTTTCTCAGAAAAATAACTACCCCCTGGCTCTGCCTTTCTTCTCATGTGCTCTGCTGCAGCAATTAGGAGAATAAGCTATAGGAAGCCTACCCCCAAAAGCCTCTCTCAGCTTTCTCCAGCTGTTTCCTTTCTTTTTGTTGCTAGCAAACTCAAGCTCTGAAGAGATGATTCACCTCAGCAGGACTCCAAAGTCTACATCTGCTCTGGGGGCATAATCTTGCTGGGTACATGGAAATGGTCTTTAAACTAATGGAGTCACCAGACTAAGCAAAAATCCTCTCCTCTGACTCCACGTACGAAGGGTTTATTTTCAAATGTGTTTCTGGCTGGGTCGTTTCAAGATTATCATCTTTCTTCTTTAATCATCATAACACTGCTTTGCAACACACACTGCTCTTCTCAAAGGACCTCACCATAAAATGCAAAAACCTGCATCACCTTTTCCCGGATAAAGAGCACACCTGCAGGGACCCGTCCAGCAACACAGAGAAGATCTCTGGAAGCAGCAGAACTGGCACTGTGACCAGAACTCTCCCAAACCACAACACCATGCTGCCCCATAAACAGCACTGTATTATTGAGCATTACCAAAAAAAAATGGTTTGAAAATGGATTTGAGCTTTCCATCCTTCAAGGAAATGCAGTGTTCTTCTTTAATTACAGCGAGGGAGTGGAAAGAAGTTGTATGGCTGTAGCTGATGTGAAGTATGGCTGCAGAGTGCTCCTTAGCCCAAGGAGGAACTCACAGCCCAGCTTGCAGGAAGCAGGTAAAAGGACTCAGTGGGTGGAAGAGGAAAGTTCTGATGCCACAGAGCTAATGTGGACAAGCACATTGAAAGCCACGTCGGGTTTTTTTTGTGGGTGGTAGGTACAGGAAGAAAGGGAAGGAAAAGGACACGGACAAGATCAAGTAATCACAGATGACACAGACCAACCCCCTTCGTGCCTCCACGCAGGAAACACGTGACTACAGGCTGAGGAAGGAAAAGGTAAATGATTCATCCTTATTTACACAGGAGTTCAGATCTTTGACTCTCAGAACACGTGTGAAAGAGTTCCTGCAAAACAATATTATACTGAGAAAAAACACACTTGCTTCATCGCTCAAGGCAAAATACAGAGCAGCCCCTGTTACAATGCTGAAGGAAATTCACACTGATCTTTACATTTGATAAATAAAACCCTCCCTCCTCGAGACACAATACCTCATTTCTGGGAAGCTGCAAAGAGAAACGCTCGCCCCCATCCTGGTTCCTCCAGCTGAACTGACACAGACTGCACGGGAGGTCTACTACACACCTCGCTTCGTGTTACAGGAGAGGAGTGATGTAGAGTCTCTAACTAGCCAAAAGAGAACAGGGTTTAGAAAATAGCTGGTGGGCAGCCACCTGTGACAGGAAAAAAAAACCCCAGAAAATGCCATGGGTATTTAAATGCTGTTTAATGGAGCCTCAGCAATTTCTTTGTTCATAAACAGAAGCACGTTCAAGAACAATTTTGTTCTCCAGAGAGAGATTTCCTCACCAGAAACTAGTCTGGGATCCATTAAGTCCAGTTTTTTTGTTACCACAGGGAATCCATCAGGTACAACACCCTGTTCTGTAGAACGAGGCCACTAAGGGGCATTAAGAATAACCTAGAGACCAGGAGAAAGTGCTAAGTTAGCAGGGTGTCCAAAGCAAGGAGAGGCTGGAGACCAGGCCACTCTTCCAAATGACCACAGCTCCCCCAGCGTTGGGGCTACACGGGTGTGTGGAAACAACTGGAACGTGCAGAGTGTGCCGGGAGAGCAGGATGTTATCCAGTGAGGATCTTGCCTCAGAACTCAAAGGGAAGAGTCATACAGAAGCACACAAACATATGAATCGACACTGATCTTCACAGAAAGAGAACTACAGATAAAACATTCAGATGGATGTGCTTTTCTGCAAATAACACATTTCATTAATATGAAAAAGAAGAATTATTTTTCTTCCCTTCCTGGTCTCTCTTGCCACAGGTCACCAGAAACACCCCATATTTACAGTAGCTCATACAGAAGAAGAATTCAGTCACGATTTTTATCACCCAACGGCTTCCTGGCTAAGAGAATTTCCCCAGGTTAGCAGAAGCCTCTCAAAGATGCTGAGCAGACCCATTTCCACACTCCAGAGACCAAAACTCTCTCTTGAACTACCACGATGGTGAATTGTCACTGTCTCCACGTTCATTACACAGCCACCATCTGCCATTAGCCAATAAAACCAACAGTTACCTCATGCTCCTAAACTGATCTCGCCACCCTTCTAGAATCATTTACAATGAAGAACAGCAAGCTTAATAATCCCTCCCTTGGTATCTGGAGTGCTAGCAATGTATTATCATGAATATTTATTTTTTTTAAATGTATATTCCACAACATGAGTTTCCATCTAAGACACAGAAAAGCTGAGGACTAGGAAACAAAGACTGAAAAGGACTATTCAGTCACACAGTATGCTTTGCCTCCCCATGGAGGAGAGAATGAAACATGGCCCAACGCTCAGACTGGAGCTTAGCTGTGGACTGGCCTTACTAAAATCATTTAACAAACATAGAAAGGGACCCCATAACCCCAAAAAGAACATTACAAGGACTCTTGACATTATGTATTTTAACTTCTGCAGCATAACAATAGGACCTACCAACCACCACAGCGTAACAAACGATTCAATAACGAGTTTGCTGACTCCCACTCAAGCAGACACTGTTACCCACAAAGAGATCAACAATCTGTTGTTTGAAACACTTACAACATCTACTTTTGTGTTTGTCACAAACACACTGAAGTAAGGCACCAGCTAAAATCAAAGACATCTGAGCATCCTCCCCTGGATCTGCTGCCAGGGCAGTTGGACCCTGGCGCACAGGACCACCCTGCTCCACAGCACTTCAACAGCTACCAAAGCTCTAGACAGATCCTGAAGATGAAACTTGCTACGACCTTGAATTAAAAAGAAGTTTTCATTTGTCCTTAAAAGACTTTTCAACTCAAACACTGATGAAACAGCAATGGGTGGCAACGAAAACCAGACCTCCAATCCCAAAGAGCCAGCTTCACACGAACAGTCGCTCCAGTTCTGCTGCAGCGAAACCACCGCAGCTCCAAGCACACAGTGCAGAAGAAAACAGTTTCAACAAACTCCACCTTCTCTGGTGCTGACAATCTTCCTACAAATCTCAGCTCTGTTATGGTCTCTGAATGTCAAGGCTACCCTTTAATAAGATGAACTCGTGTAACTGGGGGGAAAATTACCTTTGAAGTACCCAAACCCTGAGAAAGCACCTAAAGCCGTAGCTACATGCCCAAAGCTGCTTGGTTATTCCTACCCTTGCCGACAGTTACTTTAGAATAGTTTCTATAGAGCCCTCATCAAACTTGGCTTTTCACTGAGGTCATGATCAGGGTCTGAGGCACTGCCTGCGACACGGGATGAAAGAAAGGCCAAGCAAGTGACATACCCAGGTTGACAGCACGCTATCAGAGGGCTCAGCAGCAGCTATCAGCTGTTCTTCTCTCTCAGTACTCTCTGGCAAACGTGCTTGTCGGGACCGCAGCGTCCTCAGTCACTTCTCTGGGCTGTATATTGCTGTTTATGTCAGGAAGCTTAATTAGTCCCTTGCAACTAAAATTACTTCCTTGGACTAATTTGTGCTAGACAGCAGGGAAGCATGAGAATACTGTACTGACAGCTTAAAAACATTAGGTATGTTTTCTAATGCCAAGCCTCAGCTACATTTCTATCTTGCTTGGTATTGGCCATTTCAGGGAAGTACCCTCTACTGTAAAGCCCTTGTTGCCTTCCACGCTCAGTCGTGAGACATCTTCCTCTTCGGGAAGGCTGCCAAGGTAGAGCAAGCTGGGACTGTGCTGGGCTGCTGAGCCCACTGGCTGCCCAGGGACCCATCCCCATGGTTTGGATTAAATTCAGTACTAAAGCTCACGCTCAGCAGGGCCTTAGCTCCCTGGAGTTCCCTACAAAGGGCAAGGGCAGCACGCAGACCTTCACCCCGACAGCAGGGCTGGTGTCTCATCACACAGCACAGTTTGGCCTTTAAGACAACAGTAGGCTTTGAGTTCTGATCTATAACATCCTTAATTTTTACTTAGTGAAAAACCTCAAGCAGATGGAAAGCAGCAAGGAGGGTTAGAGAAAACTCATTATTATAGCATATGAATTATTACCCACCAGTCTCTTAGGTCACCTCTGCTATCCTGTGAAACACACATACTCTGTATGGTCTCTTAGTCTGTATTTTAATGAGCCTTGTGCTATCTGACAGAATGGGGCTATTTTTACCTGTGCTGAACAATATCTAGGCATCTTTCTCAAGCAGGTAACTCAAACTCGTACTCAAAAGCACATCAGGAAGGAACTAACACCAAGCCGAGCATCTCAGAGACCAGTTTTTGCCCATCTCCTCATCTTTCTGCTGTTTCTGGTGCTAAACACAGTAAAAAGAAAAATGCTAATGGCCACCGAGAAGCCAAAAAAATGCTATACAAAGGAAGTGAAATGATCTGAACTTCATAAACCACACAAATCCTTCCACAAGACTGCAGCTGTCATCTCAGCGTGTGATCCTCCATCACAGTTACTTGGACCACGTCTGTTCTGCCCGGGTTCACACCAGCTGGCTCGGCTGCTCCCGAGCTGGGAGCCGAAGCCGGCCGAGGTGTAGGCACACAGCCTGCCCTGAGCTCACTGTCACCATGGCCATGCTACAGCAGGACCTGTGCTGCCCAACCTAAAGCTGGCTCAGGTATGTCCCAGTCGGTGGGAAACCAGCGTAACGCAAGCATCCCCCTCAAGACAAGGCAATGCTTGCTGCCTTCTTGTGCTACAGCGATTCCTGACAAAGGGAACTGGGAAAAATACTTCAGCAAGAATGGGGGTTCTTCCCAGGCACTATCAGCTACACTGAACACTAAATGGCATCCTTGCACGGACCACCAATGCTTGAAAAAGTTAACTCATCAGGTACTAGCCAACTAATGAAGCAATTCTGCCTTTTGTCAAGGGAGTAAATGGTGAAAGAGGGAACGATCACTGATACCCCGAACTGATCACTGATACCCCGAACTGATCACTGATACCCCTCCTTCAGCAAGATGAGGAGCTGTTGTTCTTAAAGACATTGCCTGTAACACACCGAGATCAATATCGCATGACCTTTGCCTTCTGCAACAAACCAGGCAAATACAAAAGCAAGCGGAAACTTGCCTTGCCAGCCTGCCCGTTGTCAGGTACCAGCAGACTGGCAGGAAGGGCACACACAAGAGCTGTACCAATAAACCCACATGAACAACTTGTCTGGCTACCACCGTAGTCTTCGGAAGAGCAGTGTACTCGTGTACTCACAGCCTGCGTGGAGAGCATTTTAGTCAAGATCGCTTCTCTGACTCTCTACTGGCCTCATCAAACATGAATGCCACTGATTTCTGATGGCACAGTGCTTCACTTTTGGCTCACGTTACCAATTCCCCCCCTGGTGAGCAGGACTGCCCGGCCCAGATCCCTGCTGCAGATCCCCAGGCAGCTGAGCAGGGCTGCTGCCATAACAACAGCACGCAGCGGGCAAACCAGAGCTGAACCCACCGGTGCTGCCTGCGTGCTCATCACACCAGGGCCTCCACCCTTACCTTGACTTCACTGCAGCTCTGATGGCCAAGCCCATGCCCGCAGAGAAACCAGACTGGAACGCATCTTACCAGTGGAGAGGCTGTCGTCGTACCCAGGCGATGCTGCCTGTCACACCAGCAGCACAGCAGAGGAGGAACTGCTGGTTTGGGGGGCTTTGCTTTCACCTCTCAGCCTCTTCAGTCTCAGGGGGCCACTGTCTGTGATGGGGGATGCAGATGTCTGTTCAAGCACAACCACATGTACTTACAATGCTAGCTGGCCGTGAGGGCAGCCAGAAAGGCTGTCAGAACCCTGCTGACACCTGACCTCCTGGGGCTCTCTCTGAGGAGGGTGTATGGACAGCGACCTCAGAAGAGACCGTACCCAGAGCCCCATCACTGGAGGACACTGTTGCCCCTCACTCTGTGTAAACAGCAGCTTATCTGAAATAAATCATACCTATCACATCCGATTTAATCACCAGGTCATAGTCTTCTGCCTTCTCTTATTTTCTGTACATAAACTACTGTCCTCCCTTTCGTACACAGTCCTACACAAAAGTGCTCTTGCCTCCTTTGTACCTCCTGTGCCTCTTCTTACCCCTGGGCACGCTTTTAAATGGCATTACCAACTGGCTGGTAATTAACTTTTACTCTAGTTTAGTTATTGACCATTTCCCAGGACAGATTATGCAGAGCAGCTATTTCACCCATAGCAGTTTTAGCCAGAGGTAAAAGATGATACCTTTTTTTCCTTCCTTCCACCCTTCTGGGAGAGCAAGTAACCATGGATGCACAAGAAACAATGCCTGCAGATAAAAAGGATGCCTCCAGATAATGATGTTTGTCAGAAGAGATTTGCACATTTCTTTGAACTGATATATTTATATCTTGCTAATTATTGAGGAAAATCTTAGAGACCTTATCACAGAGAAAGTCAATGCTACGGTTATACTTTTCTTCCTCTGAAGTCTAGGTTTCTTTCTGAAGTATATTTCAAACTTGAAAGTTTGCTTTTAACAGGTTTGGGGCTTTTTTCAGTTGCTTTAGTAACTTACACCTATGCAAACACACCTACCCTAGAATACACCTGTACCACTTGTCAGGAAACATCTTTAGAACTGAAGTCCAGTAGAATTTTTCACCAACAGCCTAGGTCACCTTTTGAAGACCTGACTTCCCTGTTCAGCATCCACTGGCTTGCTCACACTCTGCTTTTCCACGGGACACACAGGAGGCTGCTGCTACGCTGCACTAACACCACACAACTGGCAGCTGCAACAAGTTGTACAAGCAGGAAGCCAACAGCAGGTCACCTTAGGGGCTTTTTTTTCCCTTTATAGCCTGGGATGGCAAATTAGAGAACGTTCTGCTCAGCAGGTTTTCAGCTTCTGATTTTCCCTCTACTCTTAAAAGCAAAATACCAGAGGAAGGACTGTGTCACAGGCTTGGAAGCAACGTCAGACATGGGCTGCAGCAAAACCAGAGGTCATCTCCCCTTCCAAAGTAACCGGAGAGTAAAACATAGTGCCACTCACTTGCAGACCCCCCATTTTACTGTTGAAGTCACCTCCACCAGCCCTAGCTGCGCAGCCCCAGGCGGTTGCTTCGGGATGCTGAAGCCAACGGCACACCCCGTACAAAAGCCCTGAACTAGGAGGGGATGGCAGCTGGGAGCTCTTGCTGACAACGGAACTCAACACTGCGAGCACTTCCCAGCCCTTCCCCTGGCTGCCTGTAGCCTGGGCTTACAACAGCACTGCACTACAACTCCCTTCACTGCAGAGGTGTAACCATCTACTAGAGATTACAAGTGCCACGATGTTTAAAGTTGTTTCTAAACTTCTTGGTAAAATGCATCTCGTTCTCTTCCAGCAGATGAGCTGATAGAAGCTGACTGGACTGCAGGTTACACCAAACACCCCAAGCAGCCTGAGCAAGCTGAACTTCGATGCAAGTGCAGGAAAAGAAGAGCATTGCTTAGGAAGTACAAGCCCACAGCGTTCAGTGCTGACACATGAACATCTCACCCCAGCAAAATGATTTAAAAAAAGTGCTGAGCTGCAGCTGCTGCTTCCCCATCGGGGCAATGTTTACCAGAGGAGTTCCACTCTGCAGACCGTGTCCCAGGCAATGTCGTTATGTGCTACTATGCCAATGGAAGTTGACATATTTCAAAAATAATATGCTTTAAATCATTTTACTCTACCCAACATGCAGAGTAAGCAGAAATTCAGGCTGTCTTCACGGAGGAGTAGCTACCTCACACAGAGCAATTCCTTTTTTAGAGCCCACTGTCTCAGTAATTCAATTCCTATTTTCTTTAAAGGTTTAGAAGTACTTTGCACATTACAGCATCGGGTACTAGCCCACGGAATCGCAAATGAGTAACTAAGAACTTACACCAGACGTGGAGGCAGGGAAAAAGGATGGCCCACCTTACCAGATTTCCTCAATCCCAAAACCATTAACTTGTGCACCTCAGAGACTGCGTGAGATTCCCGAGTCCACTTTCCAGAACAGAAATTTGCAGTGCCAGAGGGCATACGGGCAAAGATATCATTAGAACCAGAACAAACAAACAGAAAACCCCCACAAACAAACAAACAGAGTCTAACCTTCCTTCGGCCCACTGAACTGCACAGTATTTGCTGTGTTACTGCCTATAATACCTGATTATTTCACTTGAGTGAAACAAATGAAGTCATAGGAAGTCAATCCTATAGAAGCTTACCTGAGTTTACATGAAAACATTTTCATTTCTGTAATTAAACAACCACCAACCTGATGTCCTGTAGGGGTACATTCCCAGTTGGCAGCAAGTGTCACAATTCACTTGTTCTCAAGGTATCTACAAATATTTGTATCACCTCAAATACACTTTTTTGGTTTTAATTGAGGCAGATACCAAACAGTCATTTAAACTGGTCCAACGACTATTCTGTCATTTCTAAAGAGTCCGAGTGCTTGATGCAGAAGTAGGAAGCATATATATTTTATGAAATATGGCTCTTGTCACCCTTGTACACAAAACACAGGTGGACACTGGAGACAGCAAAAGCTGGCACTCCAGCCTGGCTGCAAAGGGACAGGTTCCCATGTCCCCTTGAGGAGACCCAACCTGTGACCCCAGGAAGAAAAGCAAATACAACCACTTCCCTCTTCTCACAGTTGAGTTTGAATACATTAGGTATCCAGAGATTGAATTAAAAGCTTTTTAAGGCCAAAAAGTGTCACTGCTCATATATCCTGGCCTCCCAAGGAAAAGCCCGTTAAATTTTACCAGCTGCTCCCTTTGGAAGAGCTGCATTTCACTGTGCTGTATTTCCCAGAAAGCAGGGTCCCTCCAGAAAGCAATACCAAGCATCAACCCTCCCCTGGCAGCGAGGGCCCCGAGAAGCGGCTCCGCGAGGCCAAGAGCGTTTGAGCGCAGGAGACAGGAAGCGATGTGCACGTGGGCCAGGACGCCCAAGATCTGGCCCCGCTCCCCTCCTCGGCACTTCTCCACCAGCAGAGATCTCTGCAAACCGGGCACCCTGCAGTCCCGTGAGCAGCCAGGAGCTGCAAGTCAGCCTGCCCTCCCGGCACACCGGGATGCTGGGAACCGGCAATGGCAGAGACTGCAGGGGAGAGGAGGTGAATTTGTGACTAAGGGGTATGGATATTGGAACTGAAACCATCTGGAACTGCTGGGGTTTGCGACACGTGATGCTCAAAATGCAAGAAGTCCTCACTGCAGTCACTGTAAGCAAGCTGAGGTTTGTTGCCCCTTTGTGTTATCTCTTTCTCATGCATTAAATAATTTGTCTGCTTTGTTTATATTGTCAATAGTACTGTGTGCCAAGTGATATAAAAATTTATTTAGCATTTAATTAAGTTTCCAAAGCCACTGGGAAAACAGAGGAAAGTGGGTACATGAGAAGAGAGAGGGAACCATTCTCACAGCATGAAGTTCAAAGCTCTCTTCCAGTTCTTCCTTTTAAAAAGAAATACAAAATAAATAAATAAAACCATAACAAAAAGTCTGAATCTTTGACACGAACTAGTTGGTCAAATTCCTTTACCACGCTGAACATCCTGCTCACGTGACTGGAATTCAAATTCAAGCCACCAGAAACCAGCTCAAGTGCATTTCATGATCACAGGCTTACGTATTTGTCTGTATTCTGGAGCTGCTTTGAAAATCCCTCCTCGAAAGAGGCCAAGCCTGGAACGCCAGCACCTTCATTCAGAAACCCAAGTTACAAAGCACTGAGAGATCAAACCTGGAGGGCAGCCACCTCCAACCAATATCATCAGCTTTCTCTTTTTAAAGCTTGGGATGCATTTATTAAGATAAAAGCCAGCACTCAGACCTCTGTTACGGCAGGTAACCCAGCATCACCCACCAAAAACCAGTATAGCTGTCCTGCATTTATACCAGCATGAAATTCAATCAGGTTGAATCCCACAGCAAAGAGGGGGAAAGAAACCTAGTGGGAGGAGAACACTCCAAACACACAGCTCAAGGGACTGCTCAGCTAATTATTCAGTGAGGAAAGATATTTCAACCCTAACAGAAAACAGCTTCAGTCGCACTAAGAGCGTGTGACAGAATTACAGGCAACACAAAGTTCTGAAATGTCACAGTGAAGGTAGAGTACAAGAGAAAACTGAGATAAAAAGCCACATGAAGAAGTATTCTATGGAAAAAAATAAAAATCTGGGTTTGTTACTTTCTATTAAAAAATCTTGCAGGCTTCTCACTGGAAGGAAAGTGTCTGTGTCAGAGAGAGGAACAGAGACGGGCAGATCTGAGTCAGGGGAACAAAAGCAGATGAGAACAGTAGAACCAGGGCAGCAGCCAGTCCCCAAACAGTCTGGCACACAATAACATGTACCAGTCATTACCAGCTTCTCAGCAGACTTGGGTGAGAGACAGGGGAAGAGCTGCAGATGAGATGAACAGATGGAAAGACAAAGCCAATCAGAGTACAGAGTTCCAGGCAGGAGAACCTCCACCAGTGTACATTTTGCAGTCTTTATTTCCCTAACTAGGTCAAGGAGGTTATTTTTTTTTTTACCCCTTCACTGCTGTCTGCAGTAAAAAGTTCTGAAGGGAGAAGGATGGATTCCCAAGAACCCCCTACTGAGCATGCATGGAAAATAAAGACATGAATGAACATACTCGTGTTGGAAGCCCTTTAAACAAGGAAGTGCAGCAAAGACAAAGACACAAAGTTAATTCCAGCAATGCAAATAAATCCGAGTTCGTAGCGTAAAATTTAACCAAGGTGCAGAACAGTGCAATTCATGACAATATATGGAAGGGAATAAAATACAAAGTGCTTTTCAGAATGACCAGAGTCTGGGGGAGGAATGGAATTTATATACAACACTGACAGATGGCAAAAAACCTTGGTGATTGCATTCAGTTTTCTTATCAATTGGAATTACTTTTCCTCCTTTAATCCTAAAAGTTTCTTAAGACTCTGATATCAAATCAGATTTGTGATATTAATAACAACACACTTTATTCATTAGCATTCCACAAACAGAGGTTTGTGAACATATCAACTAAAAGCTCGGGAGCAAACTAATGGCTTGTTCAGGTAGGTGTACAAAATCTAGTCCAAATAATAAATAATCCAAAACATTTCAGCTAATACCCTGCAGACATTATCAACAAAAGACTTTCCCTTTCTATTCTACCCTGCCCACTCAAATCATTCAAATGCTGCAACACTGGCATATGTGTAGATAATCCTGAGCAGGGATGATTCTGAATGCTAAGCAACAGTTTCTTTCAGCTGAGCGGGAACACAGCTTGGCCATTGTACACCAGTCCCCACGTGATAACACACAACAGCCTCAGCACACTTCTTGGCACGAGACACAGGCCAGCATTTCCAAGAAACCAGAATTCAGTCAATATTTGATCTGAAACCCCCTGAAGGCCACGAGAATTACAAAGATGCTTAATGCTAAAGATGATGTTCCCTCCTCTGCAAAAGCAGGGATAACCGGCAGCCCGCTGGTGGCCAGGAAGGACTCCCAGTGCCTTCACTGGTGTCTGGCTGGCACACCGAGGGGAAAAACCAGCCCTGCAGGAGCCCAGCAGGAAGGAGAAGCAGGCTTGGGTGCTCTGCTCTGGCTGGGGCAGTCTGGCCAGCAGATGGGATGGACTCAGGAGACCCGAGTGGCGGGCGCATCCTGCTAGGCAATCTTTGCCGAGTCATCTGTCGCTGGACCTCACGTCTCCAGTCCTCCACTCGCCTCTTTTGTAAAGGTCTCCAAAATCTCCTGACATGGTTAAAAAAACCAAAAAACACTGCACATTGAAGCTCCGTGGGCCTCTGCTGACACAGATGAAGATCCAGCTCTCTCTGGACATGCTCAAAGACCAGATTTGCAGCTGGAATTTAAGCCTTTCACATGCAATGGCAGGGGATGAGTCGTGCCAGGATGACAGTGCAGCACAGAACACCAGTCTCCAGGGTCACTGCTACAGAAAGCAACGCAGTTTCAAGGTGAAATCCATGCCTGATGGTGGGTTAGCTCAGGTCAAGTGGTGGTGTTTATTCTGAAGATAACACCAAGGCTTCAACTCGCTCAAGGGCTTCTCTCGTAAATCAGAACCCTACTGATAAACATCAGCAGCCAAACCATTGTAACCTACAGAGAGCCTCTGACTGACACCAGGAACTAAACTGCACTTAGAGGGCTAGGAAGGTAGGTGCACTGACAAACTGTTACAGACTTCACATGCATCTGTCAAACACAGGCACGTTCCACTGAAAGAGAACAAGTAAGCCTCTCTCAGACATCGTCCCAAGCCCATTTGGTATTAACAGGGAAACGGAGCACTCTGCAGCTATCCCTCTGATCTCCCACTCACCTTTTCAAAGAAACAAGTTAGTATTCAGAAAAAAAAAAAAAAAGACGTTTTTAAGTATTAACAACTCTGTTCTGGTGTGCCCAGAATGTCTGGATGTACAACAGAGATTTGAAGAAGTACTTTCGTATCAGAAAGCCTGTCTGTTCTTGTAACTCTGACAAATAGGAGAGATGATCTCTCTCTACAAGCCTTGCCTCCCTTGGATGCGTGCAGCAGCTAGCAGAAACACGAGGCAACTCGTATTTGGGGGTTTAGGATTAGTTTTTTTAACACCACACACCCAACAGCCATGAGAGTTGCACCCCTGCCACCAGTGGCTCTACATCAGCTGTGCACAACCCGGAGACAATGCCAGCCTTGGGACTGCTCTTGGAGAAAAGACTGAAACCAAGGCCCAGTTTAGAAACCTACCCCCCTGCATGCAGCATGGAAGTCTGAACTCTCCAGAGGTGAGCAGGCAATCGTCTCAGCCTGCTCGCTTTCTCAACCCACAGCACGTGGGGAGTGAGCCGGTAGCGATGCTGTTCCAGGAGAGGGTACCAAACCCGGGGGGAGAAGGGGCTGCATTGCCACAGCCAGGAGACTCGCCTGCAGCTCCTCCAGCGCCTTGAGCAGCACTGCACCGCCATCTCTTGGCAGGGATTTAGAAAACTAATCAAATTCGAGTCAAGCACAGGAATAAATTGACATTAAAAAGACATAAGATATAAAAAACCAAACCCCAGACAGACATGTTTCTCTTCCTAGCCCAATAAAGACAGACTGAAGCTCTAGGTGAAGAGTCTTGTCTATGTGGCACTTTGTTTCCCCGACTCGAGACTTGTATTTGTTGGACACACCTAAAAAACATCTGTTAAGAGTTAAAATATGGTCTACATTTTTTTATTTTTCCACAAAAGAGTAACTAATTTTTATAGCCAGCTTATATGAGTAGCACGTAACCCATGTCCTGAACTCAAGGTTTTATCCACCTGATTAAAACAGTACCAAAATGTGAGCTGGGCTGTGAGCAAAACCATGGCCTGAAGTTCTTGATCCCTTCAAGTATTTAAAATAGACAGCAAAGAGAAGGGAATACAGCCTAGTGCCACCTGTACACACTCAAAATGCAGAGGCAGGAGACAGCAGTTACAAACAGGTTCCAACGTACAATGTTTACACTCCCTGTAATACGAGGTCTAAGAGATCACCAAAAAATTGCAAGTAACAGCTGCAGAAAACATCATCAGCATTTAAATTTTGACAGGTACCAGTGAAAGGAACAATGCAGTACATTAAGCATGAAGATACATCACCACTCACTGTCCAGAGGAGTATCCACATGTTCCTAGCTCTAGTTCCCCATCTACGATAGGCTAGTCTGGTATTTAAGTATCTCACCTGCTGCAGATCCCTTCTCCTCTGCACCTACACAATCCATGACATTTCGGTGGCGGAATGTTTTGGGAACAGAGAAAACAAGGACTGGAACACAACTCTCCCTCAGCATCACCGAGAGCTTCAGCAGAGAGGGGCAACGCATGCACACAGCCACCCGCTTCCGCTGGGAAGAACAGCGACTTCTGCTCTAGTTTTGCAGCTCTCTCCTGTTGATGCTGCTGTAGAAGTTTCTCTGCAGTGTATGACACAGAAAGCCTTGACAGTCCCAGCAGTGCACGCAGAGCAACACCCACAGAACAATCTTCAGGCGCTGTTTGAGGGAGAGAGGAGACAACGAGCAACTGAGTACCAACGGGTACAACGCAGCAGGCCGTGCACCGCTGTGATTTCCCATGACTCCCTTTGAGAGAACAGAAGGGGTTTGAAGCAGTTGAAAGCCCAGCCCAAACACATCTCTCTGCAGCACGTCACAGGACAACGACAACAGCCTGATCTTTTAGAAACCCCACAGAATTATGGAGTGGCAAACAGCGTGCTGAGATAAACAAGGTCAATGTCTGCTGGCTTGAGCTGCAGTTACATGGATTTGACCTTTCTGTAATAAGTGGTAATTTCAGTGAGAACAACCTTTCAGTTCAGAAGGAAGGAAAAATAAGTCATGTATCCTGTGGCTGAGGTTTATGATGAGACTCTCAGCCCTAATTTAAAGGTCACCAAGAATCCTTTGAAAGCAAGACTGCTTTTTGCTTTTTCCACATTTCAGAGAATGTCATCAGCCCACAACAGCAACACCACACAGCTGCCTGGCCAAGGAAGAACTTCACACTTCCCATCAGTCCTCATCACCTCATTAGGTGTGCCAAAACTACCAGCAAGAATGGAAGAATAATCTGGGAGAACGTTGGTCCCAATAATTGATTGGCATTGTAATTGTGTTACAGTGTTTGTATCAGTATAGGTACTCTGGTAATGAGCTGAGAAACTGGAGACCTTACGATGCTACGTGGTCTACATAATGGTTGGAACTGCACAGTCTTTGCTTTCCCTTCCCCTAAAGAATGTCACAAAATAGGATACAGGTGGAGCTTTCTCTGACTTCGGTTGAATTGTGGGTTTGTTTTGCCTTTTCAAACCATTCCCAAACTGATTCTAGGAATAACCTGATTTCTAGCTAAACTGCTTACTCCTGGTGGCCCCGGTAACAGGAGTACTAGCTGAACCTGATTATTTTTCTTCATTTCTAATATTAAAAACATATGTGGACATAAAAACTAATTACAGCTTTCAAATCCACTGTGTTCAAGTTAGTTTATGGTTTGCCCCCCAAGCTTCCCAGCAGCTCAGGGAAGCAGAGGTCTGCCACCCCTCCCTTACTGTTTGACTTCTGTGGTGAAGGAACACAATGAATCCTTAGTCAGGTGGTAAGAGAGAAATAACCATAAATCAAGAAAAATTTAGGGAAGTTGTGAGAAAAGATGAAAAAAGAAGCCATAATTGAAAACATAATGTCATAGTTGGGAAATACTATTGTTAAATGCAACACCCCAAGCACACCTGTCAGCTACTAGCTTGTACATGTCGCCCATGGAAGAATTCTTCTGAAGAAGGTGATAGCTCCCAAATCATTCAGGACAGAGTAACTATGTACCTGCCTCTTTGCTTCGACAAACTCTTAAAGAAACAAACAAAAACAAAACAAAACAAGACACCCAACACACACAACCCAAACCCCCCACAAAAAAAACCAAACCAACAACCCAGCCAAACAGCATTGAAACCAATTAATGTTAAATCAGAGCAGATTATTTCCACAGGGGTTCAACTGCTTTTCAAACAGGAACAGTGTTCACTCTTTCAGCTCTGCCTACTCAGCAGCCTGGGATGTGGGCTGTACGCAAGGGACACGCATCGTGGAGGTCAGCATCAGAGAGAGGATTAATGACGTCCGGTGATGAATCCCTAAAAAGTTCACTTCCCACGTGGAGACCCCCCCGAGGGTAACGCTGGGATATTCACATTTGTAGCTGTAGTTATCTGTATGCCTGGAAAGACATACTGCTGTGGATCCTTAATAGAGCTGGAGAACACCCATGGGGAACTCCTAATCCATGGGATGCCAGAGCCTGGAAGCATGCAGAGAGCTGCCTGTGCTCTTAATCTAACCTGGAGAATTTCTTCAGCCACTTATCCCGCTACAGCTCTCTACAGGGAAGAGACTGAAGCCGGTACTGAAGACAGATAAAAACTCTGTGACCACACAGCAAAGTTTAGCTAAGGACCTCCTTGAGACAAGAACACTAGTTACACTCTCTCTTCACTGAGCTTGACAAGATAATTAGCGGGGAAAGCTCCAGCACATCCCTGAGGAAGCAGCCCCTGGCAGAGAAAAGGTCATGGGTAGTCTGGAGCACGGCAAAGAACGGTTTGAAATTATCGATGCACTGGTGCACCAGTTCAGCTGTCTGTTCAGCTCCTGGGGGCCATTTCCTTCTCCAGAGGAGCCACACAAGAAGCTCTGCTGGTTTCTACCTGAAGCAGGTAACCACATTTCCCCTCCCCATACTGACTGATTACACAGACTGCTGCCTTCTGCTGAAAACAAAGGCCACAGACCAGCAGGGCTGCAGGAGGCTCCTTCAGCACCCCAAGCTGCCTTAGGCTGCAGCGTGCTGGCAAAGCCTGGGGAGCCTGCTTCCAGCACCTTCACCCAGACTCCCCCGGCAGCAGTGCTGCAGCTGCCCACGTAAGGGACCCGTAGAGCACACAGCCCCATTGTCGTCCGCTCATCCGACACGGACGAGTGCTTCCAAGTTAGCATTTCAACAAAGCAGGATGACAGCAGGCTGGAGAGGACTTGGAAACGTATTCAAAACATGTCCTTTGCACAGAGCACTGCAGATGGTTAAAACCAACACTGCTGACCTCATCACACAACCCCTGTTCTTCCCCTCCACGCTGGTAGCCACTATCCCTACTCCCCAGGAATGGGAAGGGGCAAATAACTTGCCACAGAACTTGCCACAGCTAATGATGTTCCAAAACTTGGTGATGCTGGCAATTTCAGCTTCTTCCCAGAAAAAAAGGCAATTAATTTGTCACTGTATACCCCAAAAAATTTCCAAAGAGAATTGTTTCTCCAGCTAGACCCTCAGTAGGCAAGTAACTTCTGAACCCTCTATCAATCCAGTTATCTTGTTTCAGAAAGGACCGTTAAGAGGAAAGCAATATTACAGACACAGCCACCAAGAGCAAGATGACATCTAGACAGATTCTTGTCTTCAAAGTTCTGTACAGAAAATGAAATTTACTCGCTCAGGTATAGCTCAGTTTCATCTCTTTCTTTTTTATTCCCTGTTTTTTCTGCTTTAGAACCTGCAGGCATCATTTGAGAGCATCACTCCACAGTGCACGTTCACAGTCTCAGTTCTGAAGAACTTAGAGAGAAGCTACAAGGGCTTCTGAGGAGAAACCTGAGTGGCCCAGGTACGAACAGAGATGACATTTTCTAGTTCACTCCCTGGGCATCCAGGAGGTGACACCTCCTGCTACCTGGAGTTTGCACACACAGTGCTGTCACTTACCTGAGACCTGCACATGCCTAGGGGTAGAGAATTAAACCATTCCTCATGTCGCCCAGTTATTTGGACTGAACTTCACTGTAAAGCATTCAGAAAGATGGAGATGTACTTGAAAATTTTCATTTCATAAAATGACATGTGTTGAGAGAACATTATGATAAAAACAGACAGACTGCATCAAAATTAATAGCTTTGAAAGGTAATTAAATTCTAAACAACTGGAATGCTACAAAAACTAACTTTAGGTAAGGCATTACTTCTCTCTTTCTCCCTGAATTTCCTTTTAGAAGGAACATTTAGAAAGCTTTAAGCATTATGCCTTTGAGATAAATTGTATTTAAAGGTTACAGTACAAAACTAGATATGCTAGTCCTGCACAAGATGGCTTATTAATTGCCCCAGATACACGTGCACACATAAATTTGTTCATATAATTTGACAAGAGGGATTGATTTACCACCACGGTGAAATACTACACTAAACGCCCATCGTTCTTTCTTTATACTGCTCCTCCTCTCTTAAAAGCATTCTGTTTGACTGCATGCCATACTGAATTATTATTCTATAATCATCAAATGATTTATTTAACTGCTGCAGCACATACAGTTAACACTCATCTACATCCTTATTCTAATTTCACTTTTCTGTTGTCATACCAACAAGGAAAAATTATGGATTTCATTTAAACCAAAGTACAGTTATGGAACAGCAAGATAAGATCAGGGACTTTTTTTTTTATTCTCTTGTGACACATCTTTCTCAACAATGGAAATACAAAAGGTGAAATACAATCTTTTTGGAAGCATAAATATTACAGAATCATCAGGTTGAAAACTTTGTTATATATTAAGCAAATACCGCTTGGAAAATACAAACAAACACAAAGCAAACCCTGAGCCCATTTTTATTACTGTCAAATCGTTTAATAAAGGAAAGGCTGCAGACCAAGATGCCGCTTGTGACAAGAACTGGAAGGACTTGTTCCACAATCCATCACGCCTGACCCAACGCTCGCCAAAGATAAAACTGATTCCTCCTGACTCAGCCTTCTGTTTTATTCACAGAGCGTACAGTTTTCCAGCAGCCTTCGCTTCTGTGCATTCTTGGTGACTTGCATTCCAGCCGTTCTTGGGAGAGATTAACCGGCAAGATGAAACCTGATTAACGCTACAGTCTCAGAGTGCCCCCAGTTCATTCCGCATGCAAGGCAACAGTCCGCATGCTCATCTTTTCTGGCCTGGCAGATCACCGAAGCGTCCGCCGAGACAGAACTGTACATTTCCCTCTGCACCTGCATTGATCTGGGGCTCATGCCGAGTAGAAATATGGCTGATGCACAGCACGTGTGCCCAAAGACACCATGAATCAGTACAACACACAACAGAACTGACAGCAAACCACTGAAAAGAACCACTCCAACAAGAATATTTACATGCACTAGATCATACTAGCAATGAGAAATCCAGAGCAAAAGCCTGGATTATTTATTTTAAAAAGGAAGCAAAAAAAACCCAAGAGATCTGAGCAACCTGCTCTGGTGGGAGGTGTCCCTGCCCATGGCAGGGGGGTTGGAACTGGATGAGCTTTAAGGTCCCTTCCAACCCTGACCATTCTATGATTCTGTGGGAAGAAATTTTCCTTACGCTATATTTTATGGGGTATAGGGATGAGGCTAAGTCACAAATTTTCCAGAAAAGAATAGGGATTTTGAGGGAAGGAAGGAGAAAGCAAAGCAAGTGTACAATCTCATCCATCATCTGGGATCGTTAGTCAACAGAACAGCCTGAAGTAGACAAAAAAAAAAAAGGTATCTAGACTCTCAAGTCTCAGAAGACAACTTCAGTCAATACAGTCCTTTGGAACAAGCTGAGTTAGAAATTTAAGCAAAGATGAAAACACTATTAAATGTTTATATACAGGCACCAAAGGATCCTATCAGAATACTGAGGTACACACCTCAAAACTCAGCTATGCATAGCTCTTGGCAACTTTCTGAGCAGCAGCAAACCCTACCCTGGCACTGGACACAAATCTTGACAACCATGAGCAGCACATCAATCACCAGCACCTTTGTGACTGCTCTGCACACACCAAACCAGTGAGCTTCCGATGAGCTGCAGCCCAGAGCGACAAGATGCCTTTGTCACTGTCAGCTGTAATAGGAAACTGAAGCTTGACCTCAGTCTGCCTTCAGCTCAGTATTCCACAATATGAAGGGTTTCCAAATATAAAGGATCATGACATACCCACCTGAATGGGCAGGGAAGCACTTGCAGGGAGAAAACAGTAACTCAGCCTACTGCAGTCAAATTTATCTGTCACGAAAGACACTAGAAGCACAGCCTAACACAAACACAACAGCTACCGTGCCAAACCAACCACAAACATCACCCCGTACAGGCAAGGGTCAAAGGAACTGCACAACAACCACCTTGGTGAAAGACAGCCCGGCAAAGCCACACGGGTGCTCCCTCAGCTCCATTTACTCATTTCCTGCAAGTGCCAGAACATTCAGTTCTGTCTCTGGCAAAAGCAGCTGCATGTCAAGTGAAACTACAAACCAAAGTTTGCAGCACCGGTTTGCTAGGCACACCATGGTACCAGTACTGCAATTTGAAACACTGGCTTCAATCCCCTGAGCTTCCCCATTACAGATGTACTCCATAGAAGACCTGATCAGCGTGCAAATATATTTTCCATGTCTACATAGAGTTTGCCAGAGGTCACTGATGACCACTGAATTTTTTTCCTATAAGGCAGATAGGGAGCACAGAAGAAATCTGATGTGCACTTCAAAGGGAAGAAATACCTTCAGCCTTCCAGGCAGTTCTGTGTCTCAGTAATGAGTTTCTTTTGAAGAAATATTGTTACTTGGGAATCTATTAAACTAGCACGTGGTTCTATAGCATTCTCTGTTAACAAAAGTAGAGTAACCCACTCAGGACAGACTCCCTGCAAAACATTAGTGCAGTTTTAACCAGCGGAGGGGTGGTCCATCTAGCCTTTCTAAGTGGCTCACCTACCACTGTCAGGTCAAAATACTTCATAGCTGTGAATATATTTCACTGAAATATATCCCAAGACTAATACTCACTGAAATATGTTGCTGTTAATCAGGAAACAATTTGCATGGCGAGATCTGCATTTTTCCCATTGTTCCAACCTTATTTTATTTACCTCTGAGGATGTGACAAAATGTTAAGTTATATAAGCTTCTTTACTCATATGAACGTCAAGATTTTGTGTGTGTGTATTGGCAAAGAGATTTATGGTTCCTATTACCCAATCGATGCTGCAACAGCAGTGCATGACGAGCGATGAAACGCAGACCCTGTGATAGCTGAGAACAATAGCTCAACCGCTGGTTAACTCATCTCGTGTGTTTCTGCATCACTGTTCTTATCTGTACAAGAAAGGAAACAAAAGTTCATCTATTTCTGCAAAGTACTTGGAGATGTTTTGATAAACTATGTTATTCAAACACAGCATTTTCCAAGGTCAGTCCTCTCCGTGCAGCTACAGCGTGCTTAAACTGATCTCCAACTTCTGCTTCCTCGGATTTACAAACATGATTACTAGACATGTCATTCCAGCATCCACTCACTTCCAGAAGATTTAGCCAGCTCATTAGCACACAGCAGGAGCCAGTTTGAGCAGGCAGGAGCCAGCCCCAGAGTCTGGAATGACCCTCAGAAGTCCTGCTTCCAAACTTAGTGAGGGCAAGGTGTGACTCCCTGAGAACGAGCCCGGCGGTGCAGAAAACCTCACCGCGCAACTCTCATCAGTTCCAATTCTCAGCCCGTAAGTGCTTGAATGTACTTTACAAGCTATAAAGCATAAATTAATTAAGCTGTAAATGGACAAACCCGGTTTCCAAGCTGAGGAAGTAGCAGAGAATATTAATGTGTTTATTTTTGTAAAAGTAACAGCAGTCTAGTGCATGGAGAGGAACCATAGCTGCCGTCAGTCAGACGCTTATTCATAGTACTGAACTGTGAGCAATGTATCTTCAAGTAACTGCAGACTGATTTGGGAATGGTTCAAAAGGAGAAAAGGGACAAATATGCATGTTTTGACTCCTCATCTTCAAATAGCAGAGAACAAGGGGGCAGGCAGGGGAGCTGCTTTCATCACCTGTATGTGGTAGGCACCTCATAGTGACAAAGAGAGACATCTTTATACCTGGTCTTTCCTCAATTCTCTGAGCACTTAAGAGCAGACAGTGGCATGCAGTATCAGATGGCTTATGCCTATATATCCTGTACATCCTGCCTAAATATACTGTAAAATATTTATATTCTACTAGTTTACTACTAAAAACAATAAACTGCAAATGTCACAATAGATCCAAGCACCCTTTTGCACTATGAACACTCCTGAAAAAGTGGTTGCTTGCGATGGGCCTCCCAGCCATGAACAAAACCCTGACAGGACGTGAACGGTGTACCTTATCTGCTCAGCCAAGACCACGTGGGGAACAAACCCACCACCTTACTGTCTAGACACCAGTCTTTGAACTTGACAAGCCTTAGAACATTGTCACTCTACTCCACTTAATGGGATATTGATTTGTTATACTTCACTCTCTGCAAATCAATATTCTAATAGATGCACAATAGACTGGCGGAAGGATAGAGAGTACATGCCCACTAACTTGATGGAGATGATTATCCAGAAATGAAGGTCAAATTGAAGGAAAATTTAAACCTGACATGAGAAGAGGAACAGCACAAAGAGAAGAGTCTGTAAGCAAGGGAATAAAAAAAAAAAAAAAACCTAAAGAAAAAGGTGGTATGTAAGACTAACTAGAGGAAGACAAGGCTGAGGCAGCTAACAAACTCTCAACCTGGAGATGACAGCCTAAAGTCCCTTTGGACTGTCTGCACTCCATGCCATGATTTAAGCAGCACTTCAGGTCTCCTACAGGAACATCTCCAGTACATCACACAGCAGATGTACTTCCTTTTGAAGTAGAACAGCAAGTTTAAATATCTGAGAACTATCTGAATAGCCTATTCAGAACAAAGTCAGAGAGAAACCATGTGCCGTGTAAAATAAAATGCTTAAAAGGAATACTTTATTATTCCAGAAATCAGGTCTGTAGGAAACTAGGAAGGCAAAGGGAGCCTTCAAACAGGCTTTTAGCAAAATACCTTATTCTTCTGATCACATCTTCCTGGTGCAGGCAGCAAACAACTTTTCATGCTACAGAATTTAGAGTAAAGTGGCCATTTTGCCACTATCAACTTGCTGATGTAACTTAAAGGCAAGCTCAAGACAGAACACACTCCAATGGTCCAAACAGAAGACCAGTGCAAGGATATTCCTGGGGCAGAGTATCCCTGCACACCAGGTCGCTGGGAACTGAGTGGCAATCCCACTGCAAGTCCCCTCCAGGGTGACAACGGATACCAAGCTGCAAATAAGCCCAAAGTGCATACTCTTTGCACAGGGGGCAAACCTCACACCAGGATGCACAAGGAGGAACACAGAGGGTCAGGGAAGTCATTGACGCTCTTTACTTGGCATGAAGAGGTAGGAAAACAAGCTTTGGTCAGTAGCAAGCACTCCAGTTCAAAAGATAAATAGAAAAATTGGAGATGATCCAGCAAAGGGCTACCAAGATGGTCAGGAAACTAAGCTTATGACCACTAAGAACTGTTTGAGGGACACATGCTTGTTTATTCCAGCAAGGAGAACACTCAAGGAAGGTTATGGAGAATAGTTATGAAGGTAAGAGCCAAACTCCTCTCAGTTGTGACAAAAAGGCATAAAGGCAAAAAAATGCAGCTAGGGAAGTTGAGGTTTGATGTTTTGGAAAAACTCTTACTGGGAGGCTAGCACAGCCCTGAAACTGGTACCCAGAAAGGCTGTGAAATCTCAGGTGATGAGTTTTCCAGAAGCCAGCTTAACAAAGCCACAGCTGACCTGATCAAGTATTGGCAACACTCCCAGATGAAGAAAGGGTTGCACCAGATCACCAGAGTTCCCATCCAACCACCAGTACTGATGATGACACCACGAGCACAGGAAATCACTGTATTATGTATTAATCCCTTGAGATTTCTTAGCTTACACCACACTGACAGGAGAAACAATTCTCTTCGAACAGGCTTCCTCGATTCCAGGGCTTTCTGACTACAAGAAAAGAACCTTTCTAACTCCTTCTGGACTAGGATTGTGCCTGGTTTGTGAGCACAGCTCCCTTCCCTGCAGTTGGCTGAGTCACAGGTTCACACACAGCCAAGCTCCACCACCTCGTTACAATACACAGGAACAGCCATGAAAGCTCAGTGAAGAAGAAACACTGTTCAGGCACAGTTCACCTTCCAAGCTCCAATTATCAGATGGATATTAAGAAATATGAGAAACCGCAGAGAATAGTCATAAAAACCATTAATAATCAGAGAGCATTATTTATGCAGGGAGAAAAACCAACAGCTAAATGCACGCAATGTATCAAAAGAAAGTCATTCCCAAATAGCCTCATTCCAGAGACAGCACAGCGTGTGGGAAAAGAAATTCAGAGCTGCCCCAGGTGCCTTCGTTCAGCATCTCAAAGTTCACACACAGTTCATTTTCCGCTCCATTTTCAGATTTCTTTCTACAACAGTGTTAGATGACACATTACAATGAGCTTTCATCAATTCTTCACCCAACCTGGACATCTGGACAGCTGAACCCATTCACAGTTCAATACAACAGAGGACCTGAGTGGGAGAAGGAGGAGGAAGACACCAGAATTTCCATGACCTTTTGCTGATTTCCAAAACCCTACCTCCCGCACATGTAAGCAATCTGTTTCTTTTACTACAGAGTAATGACTCATTACTTTTGTCATTTAAAAATGGAAAAGAATTCCATCTGGCACTAAGGATTAGCAGCCAAATTATGTGTGCCTTGATCTAAAGGTCAATTTGGTAATAACAGAAATCCCTGAACTACAAACCCGGTGTATTTTAATATCTGCAATCACTCCACATTTCAGGATTTATCTCATAAAGCTGACCTGCTGCCTTCCCCACAAGGAGAAGTGCTCACAGGGTGAAAGCATCAACCCTAAGAAGGTAGAGCTCAGAGGCATCCACAGGAAGCATCTATACTGCTGCTTGGGTGGACAAACCAGAAGAGACAGGCTGTGCACATTTAAACCCTTCCACGCCTCTCATGCCATTCAGAAGTGAAGTACTGATGCTACAGGAACATTTCCCTTACCTCCCCAGCAGCACACACTGATCCAAGGTTTAAACCGACCAACGGCTTCCCCAAAATTATACCAGCCAGGCACTGAGAGGCACTGACTTCCAGAAGTTCCTCTTCTATAGCTTCCTTTCTTTTACAGGCCAAGTGCAATGCTAAACAACCCCACTTGTTATCTTCCTATTAATTCTGCTGTCCTCGTTTACTGTCCAACCTACAAGCACAGACTTGGCCAGCCAGTCTCACCTGTACCTCTCCTCGTGGTACTCAGTTCCTCTTCACAGGCAGGAGGAAGGGGGCACAATAGGGGAAGACTCCATTTCCTGCATGTGGCAGAGAGAGGGATCAGAAAAGTCAGGTCAATAAGCACTGCAAGGAAAGAGACAGAAGTAACACCTGGTTAGAGAGGCACAGAGAATGCTCCAGGGATTTCTCTCTCCTAAGCCTGAGGAACTCGTTTCTAGATGAAATAACTGACTTCAAAAGGAAAACATGCCATTTATGCAAAGGGCAAAAGAAGGTGAAAGATCATTGGGAGATTCCTCAACCTTAAGCCCCAAAATAACTGACCCAAAGGGCAAACACAAAAGCTACCGAAACCACTAGCAACCAAAGAACACAATTCTAACTCTTTTTCCTAGCCACAGCTGGTTGCTGTTCACAGAGCAAATCTAGGGTGAAAGCAGCTGCCACTGCTCTACTCTCATCATGCTGGGCAGATGATTTAGAAGAACACTGCACATAGCACTGGCAAGTCCTCCCAGAACAAGCCAGAACCGGATTCCACGGGTCAGTATCTCCCTTAAACTAGAAAAATAACTTGAATGAATTACCTCCTGACAAAGTAACTAAGGAGCAGATTAGGGGTGGGCTCTGCCTTCCTCTCAGTACAAAACCAACCAAGCCTTTTTCCATCCCAAAAGGAGGAGAGGCTGCTGCCTCCACCTCCCAGCTGCAGCTGGTGGAATTTCTAGGCCTTGGAAGCTCTGAACACACAACTTCCCACCCACATTGCAAAACATTAAATAGACCTCTGTAAACTATCAATTAAAGTGTAGATCAGCTAAGATTAAAAAACAACACAAACCCAAACAAACCCAAAACAAACAAAAACATAGAAAAAACAAAGAAAAACAAAGAAAACCACCAAAACCCACACCAAAACCAACAACAACAACAAAAAAAAACCCTCACCAAAAAAACCCAAACCAAAAAACCACACGCACAAAAAAACCCCATCACAAAACACACCACCACCAAAAACAACACAACCAACCCAAAGTCCAATACCTTCAAACCAAGCAAGAATTTACAGCCCCGGGAAGGGCTAAAATAACTCAGCCGTTTGCAGCCAACCCTTAAACCAGAGGGGTTTGCAGCACTTTGACACATCTCTAGAGGAGCAGCCCTGCCACAGGGAGCGAGCCACGGCGGCAGCCGCGTCGCTTAGCGGCAGCCCCCAGCCACAGGCGGCCTCACCCCGGGGCGCATGGCCCCCTCCTTGCCCGTCCTCGCCTCGGCGGCCTCGCTGAGAACGAGAACCACCCAAGATGGCGACTCCCGACCGGCGGCAGGCGAGCGGCCCTTCCCGCCCCGCCGCGAGCCCACGGCGCCTGCGCCCTGCGTCACCGCCTCTACCCAATCAACGAGCGCCTTCCGCCCGGGCAGCCAATCCCGGCAGGGCTAAGGGGCGGGGCCGGAGCCATGGCGGCCGGAGGGGACCTGAGCGGCGGGCTGGAAGCGCTGCCGGTGCCGCTGTGGCCGCCCGGGGAGGCCCCGCCGGCCTTTCAGGTAGGGCTGGGGGCCGCGGGCACCGGGTCAGAGCAGGCGGGGACACGGGAGGGAGGAGGAAGAAGAGCGGAGCGAGAAGCGACCAGCGCGGCGCCTCAGCCAGCCCGTCCGGCGGCGCCGTCCCCTCAGCCAGCCCGACGCGGAGCCCGCCAAGGGACGCGGTCCCTGCCTTGCGGGCAGGGAGGGCTGTGGGGCTCCTTCCCGCGCCGTGACCCGCCCCTCGGCACTGCTGTCGGGACGGTTTTCTCGCAGTTACATAAAGACACGAGTGTTTTCTCGCTCTGTGGGTTGTGGTCGCGCCGTTCAGACGTCGCCTTTCAGGAGCAATAAGGCCCTTGTGTACGGGGCGTGAGGGTGGAACTCGCCGGGGAGCGAGAACCCGGCGGGCTTGGCTGGTGCTTCCCGCCGCACAACCCTCTGAAGCCGCTTACAGGAAAAAAAAATACAATCTAGAAAGACACGACCCTACTTTTAACTCTTTCCGTACTTTCTCAGGCATAGTCCAGTTCCTGACGTTTCCTGTATTGCTTGTAAATTCCAAACAGCTTTCCTAGAAGCACACCTGGGAGTTTGCTTTAGGGAGATTACAGAGCCTTTAGGAAACAGCAGAAAGAACTTCTAGTAAGCTTGGGAAAAAAAAAACAAACCAATCCAAACTGATCATATTCTTCCTAAATTACATGGTGTGCTGGTATTTAACAGAAACAGAAAAGCGTGTAGTCGGTGAATGGAAGGAGGTAGGGGCTGATAAGGGATAGTGCACGTGGCTTTGAGTAAAGCTAAATGACTCAAAAACCTGATGTTTATAAAAAAAAAAAAGGAAACTTATGAATGAAGAGACATGTTTCACAAGACCCAGAAGCTACTAGACATAAACTACTGTGAAATATATTTAGTAATAGCACATGCTCCAGGTTTCTAAATAAAGCTTTGCAGCAGAATGCTGAGAATAAAGTGGAAATACTTGCATCACTGTCTAGCTGCCGTTGGATTTTGACTTGCAAATTCAGCAAAGTTTCTGTCAGCTTTTATTTTTCAACAGCCCCTGGTTCTGTAATCATTCACCTGCTGGGGGCATTAGTGTAATTCTGAGAACTTGATTTTCAGGTTGGGTTACTCAAATGGATAGTGAATGCACTATGTGGAAGAGAGAAACTGAAGGTGTGGTTTTTGTTAACAAAAATGGGCAGTTGAAATTCTGTGACTTAAAATACTTACAGACTAGCCTCAGAAATAGCTTATCAAGCATTTTGAAGGGGGAGGATTATTTTAAAGCTACTTTGCTATTTCTATAAACAAAAATCATGTCTAGTAAACTAGATCCAATTAATTGGAAAGTTTTTTTCTGATAAGACTTTTTTTTCCTCTCTCTCCAGTGGACTATTTTGAGAAACACAGTCAAGAATTGACTTTTCAGTCAAAGTCACACTTTTTCAGTCTCTATGGAATCTCTGATTTGCATTCTTTAAAACATTTTAGGGAAGTTAGACTTGTAGTTAGAAGTGTACAGGAAAATGAAATGTTCATGGTTTCAGTTTAGAGATCTGTTGTTGCCAGACACAAATTTCTTAGCAATCCGATTGCTTCTGTGGAAAGAAGCCTTGGGGATCTTGTGAATGTTAACAAATACCTGAAGGGTGGGTGTCAAAGGGAAGGAGCTAGTCTCTTTTCCAGGGTGCCCTCTGATAGGACACGGGGTAATGTTAGCAACTGGAACACAGGAATTTCCACCTCAGCATGAGGAGAAACTTCTTCACTGTGAGAGTGCCAGAGCCTGGCCCAGGCTGCCCAGAGAGGCTGTGGAGTCTCCTTCTCTGGAGACTTTCCAGCCCCCCCCGGCTCTGTTCCTGTGTGGGCTGCCCTGGGTGACCCTGCTCTGGCAGGGGGGTTGGACTCGATGCTCTCCAGAGGTCCCTTCCCACCCCTACCATTCTATGATTCTATGAACATGGCAAGGATTTGACTCTTGTTCTCTTTGCAGTATAGCCCAGAGAACGTGGCTGGAGCAGATGGACATGTTGACCCCACCGAGATCACCTTGCCAGGATGTTCTTGTGTCACCAGCTCCTGTGTGGCTCCTGGGTGCTCGTGTCTTTGCCGTGGTGAGAACTACAGCGCTTTGCGCCTCCGGCCCGCGGCGGAAGGGGAGGAGTACGCCAGGCCGGTTTTTGAATGCAATGCCATGTGCCAGTGCAGCGAATCCTGCCAAAACAGGCTTGTCCAGAGGGGTCTGCAACTCAGGCTGCAGGTATTCAAGACTGAGAAGAAAGGGTGGGGTGTTCGCACGCTGGAATCCATAGCTAAAGGAAGGTTTGTTTGTGAATATGCTGGTGAAGTGTTAGGCTTTAAGGAGGCACGTAGAAGGATTCAGGCCCAGACAGTAAAGGACTCGAACTACATCATAGTGCTGAGGGAGCACCTCCATAACGGGCTGGTACTGGAGACGTTCCTGGACCCCACCTACATTGGGAACATAGGCAGGTTCTTGAATCATTCCTGTGAGCCAAATTTATTTATGGTGCCAGTTCGAGTGCACTCAGTGGTGCCCAAACTGGCGCTTTTTGCAGCCACGGATATTTCTGCTGGAGAGGAACTTTCCTATGATTATTCTGGAAGATTCCATAATTTACCAAGAACCAACCAAGAACAAAAATCTTCAGAGGAAGACAATGGATTGAGAAAACCTTGCTACTGTGGTTCCCGCACATGTGCTTCCTTCTTGCCTTGGGACAGCTCCCTCTTTTCCACATCAGATGCTTGTTCAGGAAGCTGTCCTTAAGCAAACCTCAAGAGATCATTTTCCCTAAGTTACAGTGCAGTTGAAAACTTTGCTGTCTTCCAGTAAGGAAGCAGTTGTGGTTTTGAGTAACAGCTAAAAGACAAGGTTCTGAGAATAACTTCATACAACATCCTAAAGACTGTTCAAGGTGGTTGGTATGAAGGAGCACTGGAGGTTCAAGGTGTTCCAAAAGCAGTTACTAAGCCAAGCCTGAGGGGTTTTTCAGGTCTTCTTGCTGTATGGTGGCCCAGGCTGCCCAGGGCAGTGGGGGAGTCCCCGTGATCCCTGGAGGGGTTTCCAAGCCGTGGAGCTGTGGTGCTGAGGGCTGTGGGTTAGGGGTGCCCTGGCAGTGCTGGGTCAGTGGCTAGGCTTGATCTTAAACATCTTTCCCAACAAAATGATTCTGTCATACTGTGTTAAATCACCCCTCTCAATTCGTACCTTTCATGAAAGGTGAACTTCAACATGGGTACAGGGAGTGACAAATGTCACTGAAACTCCCCCAAGTGACAGAGACCAGGGAGTGCTGACATCTTTTTAAGAAGGGCATTAGGCTTCCTAAATCCTGCTAAAATAAATTATTTTTTTAAATTGAGTTTTTTTGTTGTTCCACAAAACACAAATAATTATTAGTGATGTAAAAAGCTTGCCCAGAACCATTAGCTGGAACTCTGTCCCCCCTGCCCCTTTTCCACCTCCAGTCACATCCAGCTGCACACCCAAACCTGGCGTGAAGGGACTGGTTCCCTTCCATGACCATTCTGCTGCTGTGTGAACAGCACAGCGCTGCAGGCCCCAAGAGCTACAGCCAGCCCCTCTTCTCCAGTCTCAGCTCACAGCTCCCCGGGTAAGGCGTCTGCAGCAACAGCAGGCGGCACAGCCCCGGTACGCGCCCGCTCGCTTACTGCATGCGCAGGAAGAGGACTCGGACTGATGCTGCTAGTTCTGACTGCTGAAATGGATTAAGGAGCAAGTAGAACAGCACACCTGAACAACAAGGAACTTCTCTATTTTCACACTGCTGAACAGCTGGCAGATAGCTGAGCGTTCCTTTCAGCTACTGCCTGGTTTCACTCTTCCTGCAAGCCAGACAGCACCCAGCACGGCCTGTCCTTTCCCAGCAGAGAGTGGTTACTGCCACTTCTCATCAATCTGGTTCAGTTCACACGTCAGTTGTCCCCTTACACCAGGGGTACAGAGGAGAGCAGGCCAGCTGGGGTACCTTCTGCAGCTGCACGTCACCCCCCTTCCGAGAATAATCAAATAGGAAGCTTCAACCAGGCTTCTTTGGAATTTCCCCAACTTCAATACATGAGACAGATCAACTGCAACGCTGCTTTTTACTGTCAGCCCTCAGTGTGCCATGAATGGCACAAGCCCCTGGGTGAGTTGCTCTGTACTGTTCCATCTTTAACTGTGTTTATAATCTGTCACAAAACATACACACACAAGGTAGCACATCTCAGGGGCCAGCAGATGTTCTGCAGGCCACTGGCAACCTTTTTCTATAAATAAAAGACTTCAGTTTGGACCTGAAGGATTAACCTGATACTGAGAAGGGACGGAGGATATTTTGCTGGTATTGGCAATACAAAAATCCTTGTGTTTACCTGTACCACCATGATAAGCTTCAGCATTCCCTTCACCCCAGGTAAGGTGCACCTTCATGCTTCTCTTTTGAACTGCTGTTGAGAATTACATAGGGCTGGGGTTTCAGTTAAAGATTACCACGTGAATTTTCTCAGGGTTTATCTGACAGTGTCACTCCTGCCAGTACAGAAAGCTCCCAAAGGATTTCAGCTGCTTGTCACAAGCAGTTTAAGAGCTGAGTGGCCATTAACTTCACTCCTTGCTTGATGCAGGGTGAAGAACAGCTCTGCAGGCCTGCACGCTGCACTAGACACCAGGACACAGCTCAGCTTGCAAGGCCTCTTGGCCTGTTTGGAGGCTTATCGGGTTTTCTTCCCCAAAGGGCACTGCGCCAGTCACCATCAGCCTGCAGCACTGGGGGGCTGGGAGTGGATGACCCAATCTTCCTCCTCTTTCCCTGCTGGAAAAAGTGTCAGGACTAGTTTTACACCATCTGTATTCCTCTGCCTCGGGATCAGATGGCTTTTCAAGATGACGGCAGAGTTTGTTAGCTTCCTGTTATGAAAACAGACTTGGCATGTTTTTTAAGTAGTTAAGGAAGTGTAGATTAAAAAAAACCCCACAAACTAAAACACAAGACCCCAAAGAGCACTGGCAATATCCAGTCCTTGCAGCACCCACGGAACACAGCTGAGCTCCTGTCTCGAGGCAGCCCTCCCCTCCTGTCCCAGCCAGCCGATGCTGCTTCCAGCGAGCATCGGTTACCTGCTTGGAACAAACAGCCACAGCACCGGACAAAAAGAGCCTTGTGCTGTTACAAACAGCCCGCCACCTTAAAGGTCCTGCAAGAGTGTGAAGTAACTCATCGTTGCTGCGTTCTAAACCTGCCAATGGTTAGTGGCCACTCAGCACACGGCTTCACTGTGCCTCAGCACTTCAGCTGCGGGTGCAGACCAAAATCCCAGTAAAAGAAAAAAATCCCCTCACACGTGGCTGGAAAAGCACATGGACCCTCGTTTCTACCTCCTGCACTTCTGCTCAGTGTCTCCTTTAGGTTCCCTTCATCTTCACAGAGTCCCCGTCTGTCACTTCACAGCTCAGTGTGCTCCTTTCACTGCTCCAGCCCCGTGAGCTTCCACTCATCCTCCCTCCTCCTTTCCCCTGTCCAAGTGCAGCAATGATTATCAATATTCCAATATTCAATACTCACTCAAGCTTGGAGATTTACTTTCCCACCGAAATCTGACCAGGTAAATTTAAGGCTGTTGAGTAAACAGAGTAACCATTATCCAAAGCAAAGCAGCATGAATGGGACACGTTCCACCACCTCTGCAGCACAGGAAGAGACTCTTCCCCATGCTACCCCAGCACGGCGAGTACTGGCTGACGTACCCGATCCTGAGGCACCACAAAGCTGTTGAAATAACAGCAAGATTTTTCCAGTATATGAAATTGGGTGGGGTAGCTGTGCTCTTTTGGTTTAGTTTTCTTCCCCCAAGGAATTTTTTTTCCCCACAATAAAACCTCAAAACAACTCTAAGCGAAATCTTGTATAAAGTGTTTTGCTTCTTGTGGCAGAGATGTGCCTTTAGAAGGCTAGAAATAGAGATAGAAGGAATCTTTCCCTGTTACTTTCATTAAAATAGATTCTTTTAATGCATAGTTTTTAATGACAATATTGAACACAGCTTTTCTCGTGCCAAGTAATACTGGTATATTCCAGGACTGGTTTTTTTTCCTCCTTGTTAGAATGACCCTTATCCCTGCTGGAGGCTGGTGTTGCTTGAAGGGCTCCCCAGATGTTCTTCCAGTATGCTTTGTTCAACATGAAACACTGAGCTGGGAAGGAGCTGGCCAGTAAGTGCTGGATTTGTGTTCACCCCAGGTTGTAACGCACACAAACCCAGTTTACCAGGGAAAAGAGGTAGCTCTCCTTATTCCCATTTCCCTTCCTCCTTGCTGAATTTCCTCTCCTTTTAAGGGGGAGTTTTAAAAACCAAACAAACCAACACACTGCCATTTCAAAACTGACTTTACTAGGTCTCAGGGCTCACAGTTACATCTGCCATCTTGTCACTTGAACGACTTTTCACGCGAAATCATTTGTCAGTTCAGTTTCTAATGTGCCATTTATGCAGTTTGAGCCCCCAGAACAAGCCTACACCCCGGCCGAGAAATCCAAAGGAAACTACCAGTGTTTTTCCATCACTACATCTGCAGCATAAAGAAATATTTGAAATTTCATTCAGACACGTAGAACATTTCTCAGCAGCAGCACCCTGAGGATTATCACCCTGCAGTTGCAGAAGGCACTTTCTGAAGAGGAGCAAGTATCTTCACCAGAAAAAGCACATTTCAAGACCCAATTTTCACAGCGCAGGAATGAAATACAAGGCTGCACGAGCTGCCCGTGCAGACTGCTGTCTGTGCCAGTCCTCCCCTCTTCTCAGCTCCTGTGCTCCTTGGAAAGCTGCCTGGCATTTCTTACCTGCTTCGAGTTTCTTTTAAAGCTGTCGAGAAGTTTATATAAAGTCCTTGTTTATTAGGTTTGTGTAGAAATTCAAATTATACATAAATAAATCTATTTAATAAAGATATTTTCTAAAGGAGCTATTAATTAAAAACACAATGGGTGTGTTTCTGTTCAGTTTTGTGCTAGTTAACCCCAGAATATTCTCACCAAAACCGACAGAGTTCACCTTTGGTCAAGATGAAAGTCCAGGGCAGGTTCCCCAAGACAAACACACAAAGGTTCTTCAAGTCACGTTGAGTAGCCTTGGATTTTCTCCCCCTCAGCCGGCAGGTGAAGCACTAGAGGTGTCTGTTGTGTGTCACCAGCGAGCGACCCTCGGCACAGCTTTCGGCGCCGGGGGTACTCAGCCCCGCACGGCTCGGGGTGACAACCCCCGCGGTCAGCGCGGCTCCGGCGAGGCGTCCGCTGCGCAGCGGAACCCCAGGTTCGAGGCAGAGCTGTCGGGAGTGTTCTGACTGCGGGCGGCACAGCGGTACCTGTAGCAGTAAGACTGGGGAGGAAGAGGAGAAGAAATGAGCTTCAGAGCAGCTCACAGTTTGTGCTTCCTTAGGCAGGGGCTGGGGAGGTTCAGATGCTGCTGGACAGACTGTCAGATTGTCAGAGCAGATCCACAGCACTGCTGGAAAGAAGGGAAATCCCACAGTACACAGACCAGCTGCAGCAGATAGAAAAGGTGGTTTGAACAGTGAAGGGGCTGGTAGGGTCAGGGTCAGGCAATACATCCTGCTCCAGGAAAAAGCCCAAACGGCCACTCTGCTTCTCCTCAGAGGAAGGGAGAGCATCTCGGGGCCTCCATCTGCGCATCGCTGTAGCAAGGGCAGCTGGAAGCAGACAGGTACTGGCACCCATCAAAAAACACGAGCTGCAACAAGAGGAATAACTGGAGACAAACTCCTTCCCAGTATTCCTGTGGCTGGCATTCCGGGGATGCCAATAATCCACATAAAATCTGGACTATAGAAATATTCACATTTAAAAATTAAGCCACTGACAAAACGATTCAACTGAGAGAGTTGGGGTTGTTCAGTCTGGAGAAGAGAAGGCTCCGGGGAGACCTTCTTGGGGCCTTCCAGTATCTGAAGGGAGCTACAAGAAAGCTGGGGAGGGACTTTTTAGGCTGTCGGGCACTGATAGGACTGGAGAGAATGGATTAAAACTAGAGGGAGGTCAATTCAGGTTGGACATGAGGAAGAATTTCTTCCCCATGAGGCTGGTGAGACACTGGCACAGGTTGCCCAGAGAGGTGGTGGAAGCCCCATCCTTGGAAGTTTTGAAGCCCAGGCTGGCTGGGGCTGTGAGCAACCTGCTCTAGTGGGAGGTGTCCCTGCCCATGGCAGGGGGGTTGGGACTGGGTGAGCTTTAAGGTCCCTTCCAACCCTGACCATTCTATGATTCTAACTGCATTTCAGATACTCTTTGTAGACAACTTTGAACACTTTCCCAGTCACACAGCAGCTGCCTCTCCAAGAAATCAAATGGCACTTAGGTTTCCTCATTGCCTTTTCTGAGCGAGCAGGCAGCCCAGGGTGATGGGCCAGGACGTGTCCTCACACCCACCAGACCCAGGCAGCTGAGGCCACCGATGCGCAACGCCCCTGCGCTTCCACGCACAGAGGTGTTTGTCTCATGCCTGTAGGCTTTGGTATTTCTGTGAGAGACCAGGTTAGAGCAAAAATGGCATCTTAGATTCAGAAAAGCACTGCTGAAAAGCTGAGCTCTTTACAAAATAAAAGTAGCTGCTAAGTGTACATGAAAAATAAAAAAAGGTGCAAACTTCATCCTTTGCTCTGAGGAGCAGAGCAGCAGTAGAAGAGATAAATTAATCTGAGGAGACTGTTAGGAGCCTAATAAAGAGCCTTTGTGCTAATAGTATTCAGTGGGGTTTTTTGTCTTGCTACACAGCCTAGTTTTATCACCTACAAAAGTGACTAGGACAGACTAAAATCTTCACAAGCCTCTAAAGTGGGTCACATTATCCATCACTGAAGAAGAGCCTATTCCACTCTTAATTTAATCAAAACTGCTAATTAACATCTGACATTGATTTCACCTAAGAAGGAAATCAGTGTAGAAAATGGGATCTCACTGTAGAAAATTTAATCTAATAATGAGAATGATTTGCCAGCTGCAGGCTTTGAAAGGCAGAAAGAACAGGATGGCTTTAGTGGAGGGGGGGGGAAGATTGACACAGAGCATTTTTTCCAGCGCTGCGTGAAAAGAGTTTCGAACATGATTTGTGTCATGAACAGCCACTGCATTGTGCTGGTATCGGGGCTCAGCAGGCTTCAAATTCTTTCTGAAAGCACTGAAGCTGAAACGTTCATCTGCCAGCAATCTTTCTGCAAACACCTGATACCCTTCCCACACTGAGAGCTGTTCTAGAACTAAAAGAGTCACATCCGTAGTTTCCACTCTCACACGGAGCGCTCAAGCACTATAATGAATGTGGTACTAAAGGCAGGCATCAATTTTATCTTCTACATCTAAGCCAAAACAAACCAAAAACACCCCCAACACACTGTGTAAAGCATTTTGCTTTAGTTCTAAGTTAGCCAGAAAAAAAAAAAATTCTTCAGAACATTAGATGTTGCTCTTTCCTAAATGGCAAGGCAGCCACCAACAACCCAGGCTGCCTGGAAACTCCGTCAGAAGGTCACTTGAGTCTCAAGTCAGGTACTTTCAGAGGAGAGATCAACAGGGACACCCCACCAGGGCTTTGCCCGTTACCTTATGGCACATATAGGATCCACCCTTCTTCACTCGGTCTGTCCCCGATGGGGGTCCTTTCTGTGGAGGAGAGGACACGGGTAAGCATTCAGGAAAGAACAATTGCCAACTACAGGGCTAACGGGGAGAAAAACCTGTGAAAATAGAGAGATGGGGATAAGAAGCAGCCATCCACACTCAAAACAAACAAATCTCAGCTGCGACGGAACCAGAAAGCTCCAAATATTTCTGTTGTGAAAGAATCGCAGAGAGGCGAGAGGAACCGCCCTGGCAAGAGCACCTTCTGCCTGCTTTCTGCAAAGCACCTGATAAGACCCTGAAAAAGCAGCCTGGCAACTGCGAGACAGGAATGGTCTTGGAAAACACATCAGTTCCTGTGCTTCCTGACCTTTCTTAGACCTTCAGAGCTTAGGAACTCCAGGCTCTGGCCTGCAGGTGTAATGGGATCTGTGATCCTCATCAGTTCCGCGGCTACGAAACAAAGACAAGGGAACTCCCAAAGGAAGGCACAGAGCTTCCTTTTTCTAAACACACTGACCCTGCTTGGGGGCTGGACGTGGTGAGGGGCTGAAATGCCCAGCAGTTGGGGCTTATTCCCTTACCAGCCCACGACCCAGTCTGAAATTCTAGTGCCTCATTTCCCAGTCACCCTCTGCTGAATTGGTTGCTGCGTGGGCTCGGGACAGCTAAAGAGGTTTGCAGAAAGCACTGCACTTCGGAGCAGCAACTCTGTACATCTGCAGAGTCATGTAACAGCATTCATTGGAAGTGTTTATGAAATTGGCCCTAGAATTGATTTAACAAGGCTCTTTCTCTCTTCTTGTTCAATTCCTGCTCCAAAACATGGCCTGGCAGTGCTGAGCTTCCTTGGTATCACTCTTTTGATTGCTCTGAAGCAATTTCTCCCCCTTCATTCCTTTGAGCTGCAAGGGTTTCTAGTGCACTCATCTAACACTTAGAGACCTCTGCTAAACTTGGTATTTCTGCTCCTGATACCAGCTACTACTTGATTTCTACACTCCACATGAATAGAGAAACTACTTTTAGAAGGAGCCACAAAAATAAAACTCTTATAAAAATGACAAACAAGATCCATAAATTGTGTTTCCTAAGCTAAGTGGCAAGCCCAGCCTGGGAGTTAGTACTGCCACTAAGAATCAGAGCTGTAAGCAACCCCATCTCCACCTGTTTCTATCCCTGGACATGTTATATTATCATGCAACAAGACCACTTACTTACAAGCCTGGAATAAAGAATTGCTCATATAACTCAAGGTACAAACAGTAGCTCCTCCACAGTATAAAGCCAGTTTGTAGACAAAACCTTAATACAATTAGCTGTGGAATAAAGGGAAAAAAATAAAACTAAGAGCTGCAATGTTAGATTGGGTGTTAGGAACAAGTTCTTTACCATGAGGGTGGTGGAACACTGGAACAGATTCCCAGGGAGGGAGTTGAGGCCCCATCCCTGGAGATATTCCAGGGGAGGCTCGAGGAAACTCTGAGCAACCTGCTCTGGTTGAGGATGCCCCTGCTCACTGCAGGGGGGTTGGACTAGGTGACCTTTAGAGGTCCCTTCCTGCCCAAACCATTCTACGACTCTACATCCTCTAAATCCCTGCCTTTTCTGCCAAGACCATTACCCAGATCGATAAATACAGCCTGCAAGAAAGTCATCAGCCCAGTTTTTACCAGTTCAGAAAAAAGAATTCATTGCTACAAAGTGTGTAAATGGGAAGAAATAGTATCATTGGGGAAAAAAACCCAACGTAAGAGGTTAAAACCAAACTGCTGAATGAGAAAGTCTGCCTATTGCTTTGTCTCGTGCTGCCCAGCAGCCAGCCACTCACCCTGGCTGCACCCGAAGGCTGCTGGGCTTTCTGCAGAGCCTTCAGAACAAAGCCCCGACCAATATCAAGGGAGTCACCGAAGAAAAAAGCCACTTGTGTAGTTCCTCCTGAATCCAGGAATAAATTCCCCTTTAAGAAGTGGGTTCCTACGAGGGGATTTCACAGGGAATGTCATCTCTCAGTTACCACTGACTTGCCCAGTTTGGTTCCAGTCCCCTGCCCTGTCCCAGGTGTCTCCCAGCCAGCTCCTGCACTACCAGAGACTGAGTGGAGAAAAATCTACCCAGGACAAGTCTAGTGGGAGGCGTCCCTGCCCACGGCAGGAGAGTTGGAACTAGATGATCTTTAAGGTCCCTTCCAACCCAAACCACTCAATGGTTCTAGAAAGATTTACACCACTGAGTATAAATCACAGGGACTGTAAGAAAACCTTGGAAGGGGATGCTGGTACCACGGCAGCTACTGATGGCATCAGAGTTTGACTGCTTTGAGAGTCCTCGTATTGAGAGCTTCAACAGCTTTGGGTTTATTACAAAATTTCATCTGATAGGCAAAAACCAGCCAAACAAACAAACAAACCAGGCCTGCTGCTGCATTTAATACCCTGCAAATACTCCAGGGAAACCGCACCCAGCGGCAGTGTCTGCGGGGCTCCGAGCCAGGGTGCTCCTTACAGGACAGCCTTCCTCCTTTCCCAGAGCCTACACGAACCTGGCCTGGAGAGGCACTGAGCTCCACTCTCCAGATAAGCCCCTAACAAGCAGGAGTGTCTCCAACAGCCTGTTCATCTCATTGCAAAGGGAAGCCAGGATTGAGCCAGCCAGAATAAACCCGACCTAAAAAAAGCTGCAGGAGAAGAAGACAACCTGAGAAGAATGGAGCTGTTGAGCAGGATTTCCCATCCAAGTCTGTAACGCCGTTACAGGTTGCTGAGCAGCAATCTTCCCTAGGAGGTCCAAAGGAGCTGTTATAAACGAAGAGGAACAAGCTCATGTGGGCTCAGAAAGTTTGTTGTCTTGCCATAAGGCTACAGTACAGGCCAGCAAGCACACAGGGGTAACGCACACTGAAGAAGCACGCAAGACAAAGGAAAGGGTAACTGCAAAAACTCTTCTTCTTTAGGGCAAGTATCTCCTGGCAGGCAAAAACTGAGCATCAAAGATCAGTTGGTAACAAAACCCCAAGCTCAGCTGACACCACAGTCCCCTGATAGCCTCTGAAACACTTTGTGACCCACAAAAATCTGGTACGGTGTTCTCCAATAATCTGCTCTACTGCAGAATATTCGTCTCTTGATGGAGAATTCTTTAAAATCCCTGGAGGTAAAGAGTTTATCACAAAAAAAAGAGAGGGGAAAGTTCTCTGGAAAGCAGGAGATCCCTCGACATTAGCTGGAGGGGCAATCACTGCCTCTTTGACAGCTATCGATGAGCTACATCTAATTCTCTTGCTGTTGGTGTCTCCCCAGCTTTGCTCTGCAGTTTAGGAGAGGAAAAAACACCAGGAAACTGGGAGAACCTGATCTCCCCAGTTGTATCCAGCTCCTCACAAGTGTACCAAATAAATGCACAAATAACTGTACCCAAGAGACCAACGAGGCTGAGACTCAACTCTGGTGCAGTCACGAGCTGAAAGGCAGGGTAAAAAAGAACCACCAAGCCTCAAAGCAGGGCACAGTGAATTTGGTTCCCATTCCTAAACACACAGCTTCCAAAAACTCTCAGTGTCTTAAGAGGGCTCCTGGGGAGGAGTCAGAACCACAACACTGAATGCAGCAGGCAACGATCGTGCTGCCTCTCATTCAGTACATAGCTCAGCTTCTATCTATCACCAAGGTCCCCACCAAAGCCATGGGAGCTCATCTGAGAGCAACCAAACTAAGGAACAAGGCCATTCCAGCCTGCTGAGCATCCCTGTAGAATCACAGAATGGTCAGGGTTGGAAGGGACCTTAAAGCTCACCCAGTTCCAACCCCTCTGCCATGGGCAGGGACACCTCCCACTAGAGCAGGTTGCTCACAGCCCCAGCCAGCCTGGGCTGAAACACTTCCAAGGATGGGGCTTCCACCACCTCTCTGGGCAACCTGTGCCAGTGTCTCACCAGCCTCACGGGGAAGAAATTCTTCCTGATGTCCAAACCACCACTCATGTCCCACCACCACTTGCACTGCTTTGTGCTGTTGCACCACAGGTTTATCCGCTCGACAAGAACTCGGTGTTGGAATCAAGTATTGTGCTTCCTTTGTCCAATGGTTTGGTTTTGCACCCTCTGCTTGGCAATAGAGGTGGAGAACTTCAAAGTCCCCCAGCTGACCTGTTGGCAGCCCGGGGGGTACCTGCATTCTGGTTCTTCAGCAGCCCTTGGCTGCAGTTCTCAGAAGTTCAGAGCTCAGCCAGGGTGCTAAAGCTCAGGGCAGGCAGCTGCCCTCCCCTGCACTGCCTCGGGCAGTCTGTGCACTCCCTTCCCAACCACAGCTTGCCAAAGAAACCCCAAGCACACCAGAGGCAGGAGAAGCCCCCTGGACCATTTCCTTAGCATGTGAAGCTGAACAATTCTGCCTGGGGAGGTGGGAAGGTGCTGCAGCTCCTTGCTCTACCTGTAACTTGAACCACCTCTGTCCTGCAAAACAAAGCCCCGTTTCCCAGCTCCAAACTGAGATGAAGGAAGAAGCCAGATGCCTGCAAACTGCAGCAAGAGATTTACATTTCTTTTAAGAGTTAGATGTCCCTTACCAGTGACACCCCTTTTCTGATGCTGTACACAAGAGGTCCACACACCCCCTTCGGACCAGGTTCCTTTCTTCTTCGTGGTCTTACTCCTACCTGCATCACTTGAGCTTTCTCGTGTTTCACAAAGAACCTCAGCAGTCCTTCCACCTGCAGATGCAGACCCTAAACTCACTCCTCTCTAAGCACCTGCTTCTTAGAAAGTACTGGAAAAAAAACCAACCAAACCCCCAAAAACTTCACTGCTTGGTCTTCCACAGAACTACAGAGACTTCAGGTATGGCATCTTGAAAAGCCAAGATCCTCCCATGCATGGCCATACCTGGGAAGGGAAGAGTGTACAAACATCATCTAACTTTGGCCAGAAAACATCACAGCTCAATATCACATTTTTTTATAGCCAAAAAAAAAAGGGGAAGTCTGCAATGTTGGCATTTGCTCGTGCTGTAGCTTCCTGAGGAGTAAAGGAAACCTGCTCTGATTGTGTTTACCCGTAATAAAAGCTAATCAGAGCCTGGCAATTAAGGTCACAATTGATTAAAACAAGCAAATCTTTGTTCCATCAAACAACACTGCTTTGTGGCATCACCTGCAGGAGTGCACCATCTGGCACAGCAGGGAAGAACGTTTCCTGTCCGTACACAGAGAGCCAGAGCCCTCTGAACGTCACCCCAAGATGCCAAGAACAGAACTTGCTGTATGTTGGCAATTTTATTTTGCAGTACAAAGTTGTAACAAGCTTGTTAATAGTCTGATTGAGGCCAAGTGCTTGTGTATTCAATGACCTGAGCTTTCAAGTAGGATTATTCTTTAAAGAGTTATTAAAATACATCACAGAAGCTTTTTTTTAAGTTTAAAATGAAAGTTGTGTTTTGTTACGTCAAACAAGTGTTGTCTGAAGTTCCAACAGTTCTCCATGCACAGTCAGCTACACGGCCACTCTGTTTTCAGCTAAATCACTTTTCAAGCAGAGAAATGCAGGTTCTAAGAAACTATGTACTGCACACAAACAAAAATTGGAGCCAGAAGTCACCACAATTACAAGGGCCCCATAAAAGGGTTGTGGTTTGATTGATCCCACACCCACTTGGCTACTGCCTGCCAAATTATCATCTACATTTAAAACCAAACAAACAACAACAAGGCAAAACAAAACCAACTCATCCCTGGTGCTTTCTAGTCCTGCCCTTGTGCACCAAACAGGAGCTGCAAGGTGTGCTAAGAAAACCAAACCAAAACAAACCCACACCAGTTTTTTGGTGGATTTATCTTAAACTCTAGATTTTTTTTTCCCCACTCGTGAGAAAAATCCGCCCAGCAGCACTTAACTCCTGAGAGCAGCAGTGCTCTGCCTTTCCACACCCTGCCAGTGCTGCAAGAGCTGAAGTAGCAGCTCTACGTTTTCCTCCAGTGGATATTGGAGTTCCCTCCAAACGGGGGATGGCCACACAAGAACCACTTCACCTGCGTGGTCAAGACGCGCTGCGAGACCGTCCCCGTACTGCTGCGGGGCCCCATCCCGTGCAACAGCTTCAGCATCTCCTCGAGTGCAAGGGAAATAATTCCAGAGACCAGCAGCAAGGCAGCTCCTCATCTCCTGGCTGTCACTCAAGGGAAGAATCCCTGAAGAAAGCAGCCCCAGAAGGCACACCGTGTCGTGGAGAAGAGCCAGGGTAGATCCTGTCTGGCACCCTCAAACAAAGTTCTGCTTCAAAAGGCTGCTGGTGAACACAGAACATAGACAAGAACTGTGCTGAGAGCTGAGGGGAAGTTAGAAGAGCAGCTCACAATTGAGAGACACTATTCCACTGGAAATTTAGTGTCTGGAGTTCTTTCCATTTCCCTGTGCAAAAAAGTTTTCCCCAGACAGTTCTTGGAGATTTGGCTTGTTCTGGATTCCTGATCTACGAGATTCCATCTGCACCAGGGCTTGGATGCTCCTTTTCTTCCCAGGACAGTAACAAACCCATCGTCTCAGCGGAAACCCAGGGACCCTTCACGGTGTTCCAGCTGACAAGAGGGGCCATTCCCTACACAGGGTTTGTTACTTAAACCCCCTCCAAATAGAATATTGGTTCTCTGCTCTCCCAGACTGTCTCAATCCAGTGCACTGGTCTGCACTGACCCCACACACTTGTGAAAAGAGGAGACTGTCACTTGATTAAGTTAAAACTGAACAGAGACACTCGCAGCTCTCTGCACAAAGCCATGAGAAGGAGAAATCCAAGTGAAAAAACTACTTTCTCCTTATGTTTTGAATAAGCCACTGCTACCACACAAGTAAGTGTCTGGACTGGAATAGCTGAGGAGGTTTTTAGTTGTAGAAGTGCCTAAGTTCTTACGGAAGGACTGTACAAACAACATCTCCAGTTACACTGATGCTCTGCTCCTAAAAGCAGCATCCAGAGCATATCACGGTGCCTTTCACTGGCACCAAGTTGGAAGTTCTGGCTGCATCCCCAAAAACTCACTGCTGCTTTTAGTGTCCAGTGCTCCTTGCACTTCACAGCTTGGCATTTCCAGGACACTTAACCAACCCACAGTACACCCAAAGAAACCTCTGCAGTACCAGAGAACTGCTTTGAAGAGTTCAGATGACAGGATCCCAGAATGTCAGGGGCAGGAAGGGACCTCGAAAGATCATGGAGCCCAACCCCCCTGCCAGAGCAGGACCACCGAGAGCAGGTCACACAGGAACAGATCCAGGCAGGTTTGAGTATCTCCAGAAAGGGAGACTCCACAACCCCCCCGGGCAGCCTGGGCCAGATGTTAAAATAAATGTTAAAAAACTTTCACTAAGCTCTGACCCTCTAGAAGAATTCTGAGGCTTTTTGGCAGAAAGAACACATCCTCTATATAGGTTACGCTGCCTTGTACTCTGGAGAGACTGAAGAGATGGGCTCTGATAGATCTGCTGCTAATCATCTTTAATGTCTCAGAAGATACTGCAGCCTGGCTATTTTGGGACATGTTTTCACATTATGCTATTCAGCTTCCTTACCCATTTCAGCAGAAAAACCCTTTGGAATTCACTTTCAAGTGCTCTGTCTAAGACACTAGATTCTGACAATTAGTTTCCGACTGGAAAAAAAAAACCCACTAAAATTATCATTAACATCTCATTTTTAAAAAGTTTCTGAAGCTTCTGCACGATGTTTGTGACAAATTTCAAAGCCAAAGCAAACCCACAGCCATGGAAGTTTAAGAAGACTCCAGGAGGTTCCTTCCATCATGACCACAGTAACTTCCAGATCAATTTGTTTCATGCCTCTCACCTACAAAAGCCAGTCATTTTACATGGAAAAAAGCTCCCAGGCTTTGCCCCTGATGCCACAGAGCAGTTAAGAGATCTGTTTACACAAACATTACACACTTCCCTATGCTAACCTAGAGCCAAAACCAGACCAAACCGTCTAGAACACATTTAGGTGCAAGAGAGCTCACTCCTCCTCTGCCCTGACCTGGCAGGATGCAGTCGATTCAATGCTCACCTTATCTGACATGGGAGAGTTTACTGGGTTTACTGTTCTTCACCTCACTCAAGGTTACATGCTGCTTGCTACACAACATCTCATCTTCAGAAGCTCTTAAACTGGCCTTGTTTTTCATAAGGTACAAAATAAACTTATCCTCAGCCGTATATAAAACACCCCCTGGAATGGCAACAGCATTTGCAAGACAGCAGATGTTGGTCTCCTAATCAGCATGCAAAGGGGGAAAACCAAACTAACTAAAGATTCAGTTGGAATGCTAAAGGTGAATTTCTGAATTACAGAAACCAGGAGGAAATTTGGATTACTGTGAAGTCTCCAAGTCACACCCTACGAGTCTGCGCAGTAGGCGAGAAAGGAGGGAGATGGAGACAACACAGGCGGCGGCCGAAAGGAAAAGGAGGTTCTTCAGCCACTGACAGGCCCCCAAGACTGCCCACCACCAAAATTAGAGAGAAGTCCATCCTGTTTTAAAGCAAACAAGAGGAAAAAAAAGCCAAAAGCCCCAGTGCCAAGTGTTCCAGTTGCTAGGGAAGATGTGTGCAGCACACTGTCCCACACAGAGCTGAAGCCACTGGAGACCTGTGGTATCTTACTGCCCAGTTGCAAGTTACTTGCATCCTAACAGGACTTGATAACCTTGAAGGTCCCTTCCAAGCAAATCCTTCTATGACTGTGTCACTGGCATGGGTTAGGAGGTCTCCAGATGCTCCATCACTGGGATGGAACTACTAGTACAGACCCAGTGTAACCCAGCCCCCAAGGTGTGTCTGCTTTCTCTTGCTGGACACATGATCCTGGGAGAACAGCACAGTGTCACCCTCTGCAGTATTATTAAATTCCTCAAGCCATTTCCAATTGCTGACTTCCCAGAAAGTGTCTGGCACTCTAAAGAAAGACTGCAGATAAGAGACCACAGAGTGGGGATAACTCAAATCCTACCCCATGAGGTTTAGCTGGTTTCCTCATTACAGATACCTGTGCCTGAACAAAGCGAGCTCTGTGAGAGCACAGATTTAGTCATCCTGGATAAATGAGAGAGAAGATGTAATACAAGAACCTGAGTCTGCTGAGAGATACTGCCTGGGAAACCCCACATAAAAGCTCAGCCTGCAGGAACTCTTTCTCTGCCCGCCACAAAGAAAACCAAAGATTAACCTCTCAAAGACTGGTAAGCTACTTCTCCCCATAAACTTCAGCTTTATTACATGTTGAGTTTTAAATGAGGTCGTAGAAGCCATAAAGATAACTCACAATGACTTGTTCTCTACCTGGAGAGAGGGGAAAAAAAAAAAAAATAGTAGCACAGCTTGTATCAACATAAGCTAACAAAAATACCCAAAACTTCCTTACGTTAAAAATAATTTAACTGTATGGCAAAGTCCTGATTCATGTCATCTGATGCCAGTTTGGAAGCATTCAATTGCTAACCAGTTGTGGAGCCCTGGGCAACAGGGGCATTAATAAATGAAACTGTACTACAGCTCCTAACTCAGCAGAACACAGCCCACCCCCCTCCCAGCCCAGCAGAGGGGAGCACAGAACAGCAGGTTTTCAAACAGCAGCCAGGTCAGAACTCTCTACACCACACGATGCCAGGAAAATACTTACAGGGTTGTGAACTTCACCTGCTGAGTGATGAACAGCCCACCAGTCAGACGTCCACTCCCAGGCGTTGCCGACGATGTTGTACAAGCCATAGCCATTGGGAGGAAACGCAGTGACCTGTGCAAGGCACGGAGCACAAGGAGCCAGTTCTGTAAACCCCTCAGTGTGAAATAAGGTTGTTAACCCCGGGGACTGGTCTGCTGGAGGCACATCTGTGTCTACCAGGAGCTTCTGCCTTCCTATCCCAAAAGGAGACACCAGATCAGTAGCTTAGAACTGTAACACTTTTACATAATCCGTTTAAGGCAAAGAGAATGAAAGAGTGAACCGTTTGTCATCCCCTCTGTTCCCAGCACCACATTTCTGCTAGGGCACACAGCAGCTCCTCCTGGCTCTGGGGGGCTGCCCCTCTGAAGAGGCACTGTTAGACCAGCAGACACAGACCTGCAGATGGCATTAGTGATCTCACCTCCATGACTATGCTCACAACTCCCAGATTCCCCTTCCCATCAAAAAAAAAACAAACCCCAAAGGGTGGCTGGCAACTCATGCATCTGCTGATGAAACTTTCTGGACTTATTTCAAGTACCATTTCATAATTCATTCATACTCTTGATTGCCTTTAAAATTCCACTCCATTCCTGACCACAGTAGACAGACTGAACCTTTCCAACAAGGGAGGTTTCATTTCTTGTACACTGCTGCATGAGTTTCGTGCCTTGGGAACAACTACCCAAAAACTGAGAATTCAATAAAAAAAGTAATGCCAGAAGTGCAGGCAGAAAGTATTTCAACATCTGACTGAAAACCGACTGCAAAGAGGGAAAAGAGGTCAGCTTGAGAGGAACTCAAAGCTAAAGTAATCTTTCCTTTTCCATCAGCTTTGAAAAAGTGTCCCCTGCTAACAGTCAAGCCTGCAGTGAAAGCTACAGTGACTTCAAAAACCCAAAGGTGAAAGAGTACAGGAAGAGAAACCAGCCGTGGGGTTGAGGCTGAACTACAGAGTACTGAGGCTGAACACAGCCCTCAGTTTCAGGAAGCTGAGGTCCCTTTCCATAGGATGAATTCACCTGGAGACAGACTTACAGGCGCAGTTCCCTTGTACCCATCCTCTGCAGTGTTGTTGGTGGGGAACACTCCCTGCCAGATGTTGGCGTAGTGTCGACCTTTCGGCTGCAGCTTGTTGCCCCACGGGAAGAGTCTTTTAAAAGACACACAGAAAAACAGTTGTCAAACACTTCATAAAATAAACATAAGTAATAATAACAATTAAAAAAAGAGAGACCTACAGCCACCCCTTTCCTCTCCACCTTATCCTGGAAGGCTGGTTGTATTCCAGCTCCATTTGTACCAACATCTGGGAGGTTTTCAAGAAGAGAAAGGGCTCTACGAGGACAATTTGTACATGAAGGAGGGAAGGGCAGTGCTGCCTCGTGCAGCCTGCAGCCCAGGACACGGGGTGAAGACATAAGCCTGTTATCCACCTTGTCCTCCCCTCCTCCCCAAGCCCCAGTCAGGTACCGGGGGAATCCAGTGGCTGTGCAGTGATGCGGTTATTTCCTTCTGGAGCTCTTTTGCACCTCTTTTGGCCCTGGAACTAAGCTCCTTCGTGGTACCTTTCATCTCCTGCAACAGCAGCAGCCCAATTTCATGGCATTTTGTCACATTTCCTGCCCCCTTGAGCTCCCCATGACAGTTCAGATCCCAAAGTACCATTTTGGTATTGACAGAAATGCACTCACCTAAAGGAATCTGTCCCAAGGAAGTCAGAGTTATTGGCCCCAGGGTATTATTGCCCCCAGATGTGCATACTGCACAAGATAAAGACATTGAGGGTAACAACCCCCCCCCCCCCAACTCTTCCCTGACTAGCAATAGCAGTTTAAAACGTTGACCGGGACACTTTTGTGCCAGGTACCTGTTCTCCAGGCCCCCTCGACAGCTGTATTCCCACTCGGCCTCGCTGGGTAGCCTCTTCCCTGCCCACGTGCAGAAGGCCACAGCGTCGTTCCAGGAAACGTGAAGGACTGGGTGATCCATCCTGGGGAACAACAGAAAGGAGGCCAAGCTCAGCAGCAGGACTAGGTGATGTCAGAGCTCTCCAGCACGAGCACTTGGTGAAACTCTTCCAGAGATGGCTGCAGGACTGTGAGGAAGGCTCACAGGCCACTTCCAACTGGATATGACACCAGATGATTTGTACAAAAAAGCAGCCATTTAAAGATAGGCAGCGAGATGCTGGAAGGGAAATGCAGCCAGTGGAGAAAAACAAGGAAGAGGCCAAAACACCAAACTAAAAACCTCCCATTTGTCTCATCACAGTTTTACTTGCAGCTCTCTACAGTTAACAACAACATCTGTGGCTTGTGCTCTCTCAGGGGCTCACCTCAGAAACCTGCTGCACCCAGGAGCCAGTGAAGAACTATCCATTCACTGACTTGTGTGGAAACACAGGTGCTCCAAAGGGAGCCACCATAACCCTGCAGCATTACTGCTCCTTGCTGGGCTAGTTTAACACCATCTTAACAAGAAGCCAAGCTTCTCAGCCACAGCAATTTAGTGGCAGATGCTCTTGACTCCCCTGAGCACTCTTCTCTTCACTGCAGGTTCTCTCTCTGCTGCCAGGCGGGGGGTTTTTGAGGCAGGGGTGAGATAGGAAAGAGTCCTTAACTCTTAGCAACACCATCCTTTGCAGCACCCATGCCAGGAAGCAGTGAACTGTAGGAATTTAAGACAAGAAGTCTTTTTCTTTGGGTGTTTCAAGCACTCCACAGTTCACACAAAAGCTCCCATCCTTCCTTTGGTTCAATTCTGGGATTGCCTTCACACTCCTGGTCTCTCTTGCCAGAGAAAGATAAAAATTGCCTAGTCATTGACTTCAAGATTGTCCCTGTACAAGCCTCTTCTGGACCAGTACCCTCAGCTCTTCTTGGAGACAGCTTCAGATGAATTCCTACTCACTTGTCTCTCCTGCCTCACTTAACAGGCCAGCTGATCCATGAGCTGCTTCCACATGGCATCTTCACCAGCAGCTGTACTGGGCTCTGCTCGTGCCACACTTCTACGAGACTCAATTTACATGGCAGGTTTCCAGCCCTGACCTGCCGACACTGACCTCGATTTCTCTGTCTCCCCCTAATATTATAATATATCTCCTCCTGATATTATCTCTATTTTTGCCTCAGATAATTCTTCCCTTGCCCTTGGAGAACAGGCAACGGGCTTGTTACTAAGCAGTTCAGCCAGCAGATGATGTTACACTAACACAGCCCTGTCCTCAGAGGACTCAAAAACATGCCAGCAGCTGCTGGATCTAGGCTAGAGAGCCCGACTTGATTTCCACCAGCAGGTCTGAAACTTCTGCTAGATGAAGGCAGCTAATGCCAACTTCAGTGACACCTGCCTGGCGAGAGCAAGAGCTGCAGCATCACAGGGCCCCAGCCAAGAGAGTCACACCCAAGTAAGCCTACAATAATAGGCAGACCTCAACAAGGGCTTTCCACATGGGCAACCTCGGCAGCATCCATAAAAAGTATCCAAGAATAATGAAACCTTTTGATTTTCTAGGCATAGAAGTCATTCCACCTCAGAATGGGAAGAGATTGCTTAGTGCCACGGCTTGGAGAGTTTCAGGGTTCCCTTTGCTAGCAAAGCCTGGCACTCACTACAGGCTGTTAAGTAAAAGAGTTTTCCAAAGCATTTAGGGCTTCTCGATACAGTCACTAGTGATTTTGGACAATAATCAGCCCGTGAAGTCAGAATACAGTAAAAAGCACAAACCCCTTCAGTCTTCTGTCTATACAGTCTACACAGAAAAACCTGGACAGGCTGGAGAGGGTCCAGAGAAGGGCCACCAAGATGGTCTAAGGACGAGGAAGATGCCATATGAAGAAAGGCTGAGAGAACTGGGTTTGCTCAGCCTGGAGAAAATAAAGTTCAGGGGAGACCTCCTGGCAGTGTTCCATATTTAAAGGGTGGCTACAAAAAAAAAAAGATGGGTACTCCTTTTTTACAAGGAGTCCCATGGAAAAGATGAGAGGTGATGGGTACGAGTTACTCCTGGAGAGATTCTGATTGGACACAAGAGGAAGCTTTTTCACACTGGAATAATCTCCCCAGGGAAGTGGTGCAGTCCCCAGGATTGGACACTTGGAAGATTGATCTGGATGGGGAACTGGGCCAGCTTGTCTAGACCAGGCTTTGGCCAAGAAAGCTTGGAACAGATGATCCTTGAGGTCCCTTCCAGGCTGGGATTCTGCTGCCAGAGAGATGGGCCTCCAAATGTCAGGTGGAGGACGTGCTGCAAGGACTGATGGAGAAAGCACAGGGCTAGTGTTCAGTGTTCCTCTCCAAAACCACATCTGCCCTCGACACTCCAGAGATCTACTCTGCCTCACTGCTGATAAATAAATGTGAAGAGAAAATACACTGCAGCACATTTCAGCATGACCTCTTGTCCCTCAGGTGGAAAGTCCTTACAGACCTTGCTGAAATACTACCCTGGCATTGACTGTACAACCCCTGAACATTCCACAGCAAACTGGAAGGTGGGAAAACAGCCACAGAGGCAGCAGCAAACAGTAACTAGTTCACTTCCTTGCAGAAGCTAACAGTTATATTGACAAGCACTGTGTGTTATCACTGAACAGCCATTCAGGGCTTACCTGTGGGAGATGCTGGAGTCGGGACCCTCAGGGTGCTTCCAGTTGGCTCCCTTCACAGGCAACCACCAAGGAGCAGCTGCCACCTGGAAAAGGACAAGAATGGCCAGAGAGAAGACTGAAGGGTGGGTGTCAAAGAGAAGGGGACAGGCTCTTCTCAGTTGTGCCCTGGGAATAGTCACAAACCAGAACACAGGCAGTTCCACCTCAACACAAGGAGAAACTTCTTCACTGAGAGTGCCAGAGCCTGGCCCAGGCTGCCCAGAGAGGCTGTGGAGTCTCCTTCTCTGGAGCCTTTCCAGCCCCCCCTGGATCTGTTCCTGTGTGGGCTGCCCTGGGTGACCCTGCTCTGGCAGGGGGGTTGGACTTGATGCTCTCCAGAGGTCCCTTCCCACCTCTACCATTCTGTGATTCTATGATTAAAACCCCAGCTAAAAGCTATTCTGAAAAGCCACCATGTGACAACAGGCTGCAAAGCTTTTCACTCCCAGCTCATGGCTCTGCCTGCAGCCAATTGACTTAGCACATTCCAAATCATCTCTGAGGGACGAGATGATCACTCGCTCCTCATCACAATACTGACGGGCAGGGAGAAGCCCAAAGTATGGAACAACACAAAGGAAAAAAAAAACACCTAAAAACAAGCAAGAGGGAGACCAACTGCTGAGCACACTTGTCTGAAGTACTGTGATCTCAGGCTGTCTCTCCTTCCCTTCAGCCCTTCTCACCTGCAGGTCTGACACAAGGCACAGTTTACTCTGAGGGCACAGCCCTCAGCACACTACCAAGGGTGGACCACAGCATCCTCTCAAAAATTCTCCTCTTGCCCTCTGAAAACACACCCTGAGAACACAGAGGTAGCGGTTGGAAGCAGTCACCTGGAACACCCCAGTTTACTCTGCTCCTTTAAAGCAGTGTGCCCAGAGTGCAGTGAACCCAGCTCATCCCCAGCTGACTTCAGGCTGACACCTTCTGTAGAGATTTAACACAAACACACACAAAAATCATCATAAAAACAACACACCCCCCACAAAAAACCACAAAAAAACCCCAACAAAACAAAACCAAAACCAAACGCAAACAAAACCAAACACAAGGAAAAACCCACAAAACAGCAACAAACAAAAAAGCCACAACCCAAAACCAACACAGCTCTGCCTCGAAGAGAACTTTCACCCAATTGTTTTCTCCCTGCTCTCAGTGGTTTGGAAAAACTAAGCCCAAACCCTGATGACATCCTTGAGCTAGAGTCAACGCAGGGCTCTTCTGCCACATGTGCTTTCCAGTTAGGGAGCTCAGCAAGCTGATTTCCCATTCTTTGCTGTCAGCTTCCAGAAGGTGGAGACAGAAGAGCCACAGAAGTAAAGCCTTTTGAGGTTTTTTCCTCCCTTTCAGTTGGTTTGCTGAGCAACCTTAAGCAGACAAAACACCATAACAAGGCAGACATTGAGTCCTTCTCTCTAACCAAAAGCCTCCAGTTTGGTTCTGCGATGCCAAGGAATTGTTCCTGGAAGACATTCATTAAGGGTCTTTTCTATTAAGCTTACTTCAAAGCTGAGAAGGTCAGTGCACAGAAGATTTAACTGTTCTACTCTGATTCACAGCCACTTAAAAATACTTATCTTAATAATGGGTCATTTCAGAAAACTGAGGCAAGAAAAGAACTCTTACACTATCAAAAAAGGTTTCATTCCAGCAGCTTGAGTGCTTCCTTCCGGAATACTCCTACTGCAGACATCATCTGCATCATGAACAAAAACCCAAGTAAGCAAGTGCCCACTGCTTTAGGAGTTAAACAGCCCACCAGCTGGTCAGGCCGAGGCTCTGGAGATCCAGATGTTGCTCTAACACCAGACTGTAGAACAGCCTTCAGCAGCTTCTGCCCTCCCGACTGCCCCTCAGTTTGCCCTGCTCAGGAGATGGCCAAGGGAAAAAGCAGAGCCTTCACTTCTCTTCATCAAGCTGTGAGACCAACACTGTGATACACACAGGTGGGAACTGGGCCAGTTTGGCAGCACTGGGTTAATGGCTGCACTTGTCTCTTGCAACCAAAACAATCCTACGTTATCCTTTAACTCACCACATCCTTCCCAGGGAAATCCAACAGTAAAAGTCACCAAAAACTGGTACTTAGGAGGCAGAGCATCAGTCCCATCAAAGAACTGCAACAGTGACTTCTAGGAAGCTGCTCCCTTCAGCAGGGACAAGCAGCTCACAGGGAATCACATCTGCAATTTCTCTGTGACAAACAAATTGTAAAGAAAAACTCTGGTCCAAGCTGCACATCAGAGCACTCATTTGAATGTTTCAGCAGGAACACTGGCCAAGGTGCCTAGGAAACAGAAGAGCTGCTGGTACTCAAAGACATAATATTTTTTAAGCCTCTGCTCACTCTATGGTGTAAGAGCTCCCGTGACAGGTCTTGGCCCTTCTCCCATCACTGCACACGGCTTTTGCCCACAGCACACACCTGGGCACCTTACCCAAAAGCCCCTTGTGAGTCGATCGCAGGGACGTTGGCTGAAGCTCACCTGAGGAGCCCACAGCTCTTGGTGAGCTCGAGGCAAGAGCGCTGGAACCCCTGCCCCGTGCTGCAGGACTCCCCCAGCCTGGGAAGCCACCCACACACGGGTGCTTGATGCTCTCTCTTCCAAAGTCAGCCAAGAGAAGACATCAGTGTTAAGGACAAAAGAACTGAAAACGCTCTCGGCAGCTTACCGGTGACTGAGCCCTTCTGCCAGGGAGCTCCCCATCTACATGGGACCCTCCAGACATACTAATGAAGTAATGACATTTCTTAACCATCCTGCTTTCTGATCTCCCGAGCACGACAAGCACATAGATCAACACTACCTACCAGGTGATTCTGGCTTGCTATCTTAGAAAGCCAACAACATTCTTGCTGCAAGCAGAGCCCTGATCCTTTTCAAAAAAAAGCTTAAGAAAGTTTGATGGGGCTCTGAGCAACCTGATCAAATTGAGGATGTCCCTGCTCACTGAAAGGGGGCTGGACTAGAAGACCTTTGGAGGTCCCTTCCAACCCCGGGCATTCTAGGATTATATTCTATTTGAACTCTTCCTAGAAGCTACAGCTCTGCCACTGAGCATTCAAACCCAAAGATGGGATCCTCAATTCAGAGAGATCCTCAACCCTCATAGCACTAAAGCTTCAGAATGACCAAGCTGCTGAACAGATACCTCAGTCAACATGTTTAAAACTGGTCTGATTCAGCCAATTCCTCGTATATTCTGAGCTTTAACCTTTAATCTATACTCAAGATAGGACAAAAATCCAAAGTTAGAATTCTACAGGTGTTTAGGGAAAACCAGAGACCCACAGTACCATATACTCAGTGCTCTCTGTCAATCTGAAAGATCACAAGTAAGATTTAATCTCAATAGTTTCCAAGCACAACACAGTTTTGTAAAAGAAGGTGCTGTGCTTTGGATAAGTTAAAAGACAAAAAAAAGTCTCTGCAAAGACTTACACTTCAGAAGACTTCAGTGTTTGCTATGAAAAGAAAAAGCAGATGCTTTCAATCAGGAGGGTTTATTTTAGACCGAGAACAATACAGTCTCTCCTCACGAGAGCACTCTGGGTGTGCGTCTCCCGGCCCTGGCTCTGCTGAACCCACCACCAAATGGCTGCCAGTCGTTGCAGAACACCCAGATCTCTAGAGAAGTCACACACATAGTACCAGGGCAGTGGTAACAGTGATAGACTACGTACAGCCTTCAATAATTAACTGGCAACTTATCTAAGTCAGGCACTGACCCCGAGGAGGAGCATGCGCCAAGATGCTCCTTCCAAAAGGGAAAGTCACGGACCTGAAATTTACAGTCCTTTCAGCAAACTCCTCAGAACTCTTTAAAGCTTTTAATTGCTCTAAATCTAATTAGTAGAAGAGCTAATTAGGCAGAGATATTACAACATCACGGTTAATACAGCAAAGCCCTCCCTTGCCACTAATGAGCTTAGTTACTTTCATAACGTTCCGCGTTCTCACGCTTCGCTCCGAAACGCGTGGTCTGGAGACTGGCGACAGATTCACTCGGTAAAAATAGCAGCACATGCTGCTGAGGAGATCTTGGAGAGATACCCAATTAAAGGGCAGAGTCTCCTTCATTCTGATTAACCCTTCACGGCGTGGCCCAGCCCTTCCAGCAGAACAGGTTAATCAGAACCGCCCTGCTCAACGCCACGCGCTTTGAGGAGCAAAGCGCCGGGAGCCGGAGAAGCTCACTGCTTGTTTCAGTCTGATCAGCTGAAAACTGGGATTATCCAGATCTCTGCTGCAGGATTAAACTTTAAGAACTCCCTGTTCTGCTTTTCACGGACCCGTAGCTCTGTGAAGAAATGAGAACACGATATGGTAACAGTGGGAAGATACACTAACAGTTAATTCCAACCTACAAGTCTTCCACTCAAACGAAGCAATTTGCAGAACTGAAGCCTATACTCCCACTGTCAGCTTGCATAAAATTCAAACTTTTTAAGTATTCAATTTTCTTTTCAAAGTAGGCTGGGATATCCTAACTTTAATTGCTCCATTAACTCGTGATTTCTAGATTTTTAGACTACTTGATAATTACTTGGAAGAAAATTCCTTCCTCGGTGCTCATAGAAAAAATGAAAGGGGAGGAGAATGTCAGGAGGGTCAGGATTACACCACTACTGGGACTGCCAAAGCAGCAGGGAATACCCTTGAAAACACAACCAAAAAAGCACCCCCAAAAAAACATCCAATAAGCATGAAAGCAGTTTATATTAGTCTTGCACCTCAAATGGCACTGGCTACATTGGGGGAAAAAAACAAACAGAACAAAACCCACCAAACCCCCAACTCAGCCCCAAATTTCCAATTCAGATCACATTCCTGTATTCGAAAAAGAAACAGCAAAAAGAAACTCCAGTGAGTGGCTAATCTGAGCTCTAATTCTATTTCTAACACGCAGCAAGTCAGTTGAAACAAGAAAGCTGCGGAGTTTGACCTTAAATGAGGCCCACATGACGATGAGAAGTTCTGCTGCTGCCCAGATGTGTGGCACCAAGCTTTTGTTTTTTTGGTGTGCAGCAGCATTAAAGTCCTGTTTGAAGAGAGTGAGGCCTGGATGAACTAGGTCAAGATAAACATCTGGAAGAAGCAAAGGTTTTTGCAGAGCAAGAGCTTTCGCGACTTAGGAATCAACTGTCTGAAAAGGAATTTCTTCCTAGTGAAAAGTCACCTGTGTCTGGAAAACACTTCAGGAATCATTCGTTAAGCAGTGGGTTCTTTAAGGTACTCACACTTGGGTTTCAGAGGCTGATTTAATAGGCTGCCATTTGTTTGCATCAGATTCTGTTAAGCACCATACATCTTTAACTTGCAGAAGCATCCTCTAGGCTGCAAATGCAACATGTGCATTGGCTGGGAGCAGGGGAGTTATGAAGCATTATCTCTGAGGAAGACACCTCGTGGTGTGGACACCCTCATTGCTAGCACTGGTAGGACGTGAGGAAAAAAAAATAAGTCAGTTATTCAGTGAAGAATATCATTTTTGGATGAGGTTTTATTTTATCCATGTAAGGCAGACAAATAAATCTCTGTCAGTTTTTTCCTCCTCTAAGCCACAGCCTAAAGCCTGAGCAGCTGATTAATGAACTACTTGAGAAAGAGGCAGAGAGAAAAGAGAACATTTTCAGTTGGGCAGGGAGCTTAAGAAATAATAATAGTAATAATAATAATTATAAAAAATTACTATGCAACAGATGAGCCACTGTCATTTCCCCCTGAGAAACCACAAAGAAATGACATCAGGGGTGTCCTGGTGACAGAAACTTCACACCTCTTTTTCTTCCAGCCCAGGTCTCAGGCACAGCCCCACGGGAGCCCACCCTGCCAGCCCACAGGGAACAGGAACCTACCCTGGCCTGCAGGAGCAGCCCACGGGCAGGACCAGAGCCACCGAGCCCTGGGACTGCGATTCAGCGGTCGCAGACGCCGGGAAGCAGCAGTTATTCTGGGTGGCTGCACCAGCAGCCTTTTGGCTGACTCTCCAGGAAGTCTTGCTCTGGGAAAATCAGGGGAAGGCAGAGACGAAGCTCAGCCCCGCTCGGACGCGGCTTTGCCGGGGTTCAGAACACCAGCAGAGGCAGCTGGCAACAAGCCATGGCCCAGCAGCAGTCCCGCTCTCTTTTTTACAGCCACTTGCCCAATGCCAGGAGAATCCCTCTGGCAGATGCTCGCTCCCCATCCTTCCCCTTTGCCAGCCCGCAGCTCTGCTTCTCCTGAAAACGGCAGGGCCGTGACCTGTTTCTCCACGGTCCATCATCTCCATAGCAACGGGCTCGTGTTTAAGTTGAAACAGCTGTAAGTGAGTCAGGGAGATGTTGCAATGTAAATAGCGAGGAAGAACACCGCTTGGAAGCTCCAGCTGAGGAACAGAGCCCTCCGAGCCAGCTATCAAGGTTGTCATAGTAGCTGCATAAGGGAGATATCATCTACAGATGCAGCTATAATTCATATTTGTACTGGAAGATGCTCTGCAGGGAGGAACGAGCCTCCTGCAATTACATACAGAAGCTGAACTGAAACACGACCATCAAATCCACCACCCAACGGGTCACTCACCACCCTGGACCAGCTCACCAGTGGACACGGGAGTTTGGTGGGGGTTTCTTCCAGAAGACAGCTCATACTTGATGTTGCCAGCTCCTGCAGTGCTACTGCTATTTATTATGTCAGTTAAAAATCCCAGCTCCCCAAAAGCTCTAATTACAGACGAGTCTGTTTTCATTCTTCTTTTTTCTAAGGTTCCAAGCCTCCCTCGTTAGCTCCCAAGTGAAAGCAAGAAGGGGGTTTTGTTTGGTGTTGAATACTGAAATTGTTGGCCTGAAGTCCCAATATGTTCAAGTAGTTTGAAACTGCAAAAAGGAAAGGCAGCAGCTTTGTGGAATAAGCATAAACACGTTTTAAGTCATCAGTTAGAGAAAAGATTTCAGAATTAATTGGAAAGCAGCAGTTCACTTCTGTGAAAGGGTCTTTTCCTGAAAGGTCCTTGGATCCCACTCAAAGAGTGTAACACTTCACCGCTACGTCAACCCTCCAACAAAAATAGCCAAAAATATTTGATGCAAAAATTCAGTGAAATTCATTAAGAGCAAGTTTTGGAATCCCAACTAGCTTCTTCTGAGGAACTGATATTCCTGGTGAGTCCCATCTCTGGAAGTCTATTTTTCAGCCAACACCTAAATCTGCACTCAGGATAGACATTTTTTCCAACAGCCAAGTGAATATGAGCTTTAAGAAAGTGATGTGTGCATGGACAATGCCCTGCTTTAAAGTTACAGTTCATACTGCTAAGCATGGACTAATATTAGTGGTAAATCCCAGTGAGAGATGCTTCCTGACCATTGTTCTTTGCCCCAATAGCAGGGGTCCAGCACAAAAAACCCCAGAGATTACCAACAGTTCAATTGCTCCATCTTCCCAGCTCCTTACAGGGGATATCTGAAGCACTGAGGTCTGCAGGAAATAGGCTCAGGTGATTACAGTTTCTGAAACACCTTTGAAAAAGCAAAAGCAAGCCTGGCAGAGCTGAAATTTACCCTCAAAGGAGCAGTAAGTCTATTGGTCATCTTCTGCTTATGCATCCTATGTATGTTCTCATGCTGACAGTACCAAACTACACAATAAACTACCTGCTCCCCACTCCATGCCACAGGTAAGCACGCTATTATTTCATGCCTAGTTCCAAACAGCACTCACTTGAAATGCACAGGGTCTCCACTCAGATTCAGATGGGACCATGAGTTACAGGCCAGAGGTTCTGCTAGAAACAGGTAAATGGCACAGCTCGAGGCCACTGCAGAGGTTTCCAAACAGGGATGAAAGCAGCAGCCAGCAGTTCAATAGATGGACCAAAACACCTTCATAGTATTTGCTCACGTCTGGCAGGGAACTCACTTGATTGCATTCTGACACCGAGAACTCATCACCTCCCCAAGACAAACGAAGCACGCGGAGTCGTACGCTCACGGCCCCTGCGCTGCGGAATTTATCTGGCTTAGAAGCAAGAATTAATTCTGCTACCTTCCACAAGCCAAGAATAAAAACCTTCCTGCTACTCTCCAGTGAGCAAATCCGTCTGAGGCTGCACTCCAGCCCGGGGAAGGGCTGTCCTGTTTACCTTCTTCAGAGCAGCTGCACAGCAAGTGAAACTCTTGCACTTATTTGCCAGAGCTCTCAAATCCTCATTGGCAAGCACGCCTCAGTGCCTTCTCATTTCCCAGACACAATCCCCAGGCTCCTCGCCCTGCGGTACATGGAGCTGCCATGTAAATGGCATTGTACGATGCCCCAGGAAGAACAGCCCTGGGCATGCCTTTCCCTCTCTTTACTTCCTCCTTAACTCAGGGAGATAAAAAAGGCAGAGAAACAGTTTCAGCATAAAATAAGAAGAGTAAAAGCTCTAAATTTAGAGCTTTTTCCATTTCCCCTAACTCTCTCAAGAAAAGGAAAGGAAAAAAAACCCAACCACCTCCAAGTGCCAAGCTATTGGCAATGCCAGGCTGTGTATTATCCAGGACACCTAAACCAAGGGGCAGACACCCAAAAAGGCCATCACTTGAGCTGTGATAGATGCAGTAATTAATCAGCAACTGGTTTTCATCTGAGAACTGATTTTGAGAGGTGAAGCTATCAGAACTCGTTAAGCTCATGGAAACAGCTTTGGTTTCAAAGGACCTGAGAAAATCCCTCTCTATTCGACAGAGCCCTCTCCAGTTCTACCAGTAACACCCCCATCTGCTACAGCGCTCAACTGCCACATGACCACCACGAACCAGAGGCCAGAACTGCAGCTCCAGTTCCCAGCAAGGCAGAACAATTCAGCTATGGGCTGCTCCACCCCTCCTCCCCACTTCCCTGCCAGAGGGGGGGCAGGTCCAGCCTGCAGCCCTGGCAGCAGCGGGGGCTATCAGGAGACCACCTCACCTCCAGGAAACGCACGCCCAAAGCTCCAACAATTATTCTGCGTGCTAAGCTGGTTTGCTCCTGCCTTAGCTTTTGCCAGCCCCACCTCTGCTCTAATTGAGCTGTCTGCTTCCTTTCAGGGCCTGTGATAAATTGGCCTGCTTCAAGAACGGGAAAAGCTGAAGTGGCCCAAGAGAACAAACCCCTGGGATACTCCCAACAGACACATGGACCTCCTCCTTTGTAGGAGCTGTTCGATCTTCACCTCTGCCTTCCCCCAGTTCTTCCCCTGTGCATCAAACACTGCTTCAAAATACACAGCCCTGTTACTCTTACCCTATACATCCACATGTGCATTCATCCCCCTTCAGTGCTTCAGCTGGAGGAAAGCCTTCTCAAAACACCTCTGAGCCAGCAAGGCAAGGTAAAAACACAGGCTTTTCTCCCAGCTTTTCAGTACCAGCAGCACACCAATGCTTGGATCTTAACGCCTGCTTTTGACGGCGACAGTTATGACCCAAGCAGGTATGCACCAGAGCTAAGCTGTTAGTTGATAAGGTACACATTGGGGAAAAGCCTTCCTTTTCTCTCTGGCTGATCGTTACAGTCTGCTGATGCAAACCAACTTCATGCAACTGATGCTTTTTCCTTGTTTCATTTCAATGGTTGCAAGTTTTAAAGAAAAAAAAAAAAAAGTGAGTGTATTTTAAAAGTCATTGAATGCTGTTAGATTCCTTTCACCTTCCCCCCCCTCCAGAAGACAGTGGTAGAATTGAAACATTTGGGGCAAGGTGGTAAAAAGCTAGCTTTAATTTTCTATCGTGTAATTTAAGCTTGCAGATCCCCAAGAAGAATTTGCTTTTGCAGAACCCTTACAGTCCCTGCCCCATTAGTTGGCGAGCTTCTGCATTTTAGCAGCAAGAAGTTTCTTATGAGTTGTCTACAGAAAATTGCTTCTTAAAAGCACAATCCATAGAAAAGTGCTACTGTATTTTATTAGTTTCAGTTAGCTGGGATTAAGTGTGGCCTGCACAGAATTTGGTTGTCTGAGCAGCAGTTGGACTACACAAGACTCTAACACCACATCCCCAGGGCTGATGCTTCCCCTCCCTGTGCTGGAAGACGTCTGCTTCTTCTAGTCTACAAACTGCAGGGTCACAACAGAGCAGAGACCCTCCAGACAACTCAGGTCTGCACAGGACTCTCAGCATTTCTAACCCCTCAAAAAAAAAAAAAAATACATACTAGAACAACAAAGGAACACAATTTTGAGAGACTGAAGCAGACAGAGATAAAATTCTAAGCCGTATCTTCAGGCAGAGATCTCTTTCCAGCTCTACCACTGAGCTGTCTTCTGACACCTTCTCCCTGCAGACAGAAACTCCTCGCTAAAAGCTGGATTTTGTGGTATATTGTTGGTGAGGGGGACAGACAGACAGGAGGAAGAAAAGCAGCTCCTGGTCAATACCACCATGTTTTAGAACCCGTTTGTCCACAGCATCAGTATAAAGTTCAGAAGGGCCAAACTACAAGGCAGGAAGCCACTCTTCTCCAGATTACTTCACTGAAAATATGAGTACACTCTTTCCCTGCGTCTATTCCAACAGTGACCCTTGCAAAGGGACCTCACAGCAAAGACTGAAAACACGGCACAAGGACAGGCTCCAAAAGTTTCCTTTTAACAAACACAGAAAACCTTTGTCAAGAAGGAGCCAGAGAGCCCAGTTTGGCCCCGTGCCAGCCCTCTGGCATAACACTTGCCCCGTTAGCATCACAGCCAACACTCCAAAATCTGGCTGACACGCCCAGGAAAGCAGCTCCCAGCACACTCTGTGTTTACACCAAGAGCCACGACTGACCCTCCACCGGCACTCCTCGGGTGGGTTTGTGTGTTCGAAAGCAGAGAGCTTTCAAACCCCTGATTTAGGGGGTTCTGCATCACAGAACCAGGGCAGGAAAAAGAATTTCTGTAACACTGGCTGTTGTGAGGATGGGATGAGCCCGTCTGCATTAATTCCACCTTCAGCATCACTTCTGCTAGTATTCTGGAAATCAAATTTAGCCATCTTACACCTCAGGGTTACACAAATGCGAGTCCTGAATTAAAAGGTAACAAACTGCTCTTGTAATCTTCCTTCCCTTGCAGGAGGAAGCAAAACTGCCCATTTTTTTGCCAGTCACTTGCAGCAGACATGTACACAGGGCTCCCCAAACCCACCCCCAGCTACCACTCTGCTCCTTGGAGATAAAAAGCAAACTCAAGACTTCCCACCTTCAACCAAGAGCATCATTTCTGTGGAACAGGGAATATTCACTCTAAATTACTGAACCATGCACATGGAAGGAAAGTTCTTTGTGTGATAAACTATTTTGAAGAACATTAAATGCCTCAATAGTACAGCCCCAGGTATTCTCAGTTGTTTGCATAATAAATAATAACCCTCTAGAGTCTTGAAGCTGTACCTTGGATCAAACCATGTGCACAATTAAAACCTTGATACTAACTAAAAATTACTTCCCTCTCAGACTGTCCCACCTTTTTCTCTCTGCTTCTCTAGCACTGGAAGGTGTAAAGAAGGCCAGGAAAAGTTATGCTCCTCTGTAGGTGCCACTTCACTTAACACTTACTTACATTGAACTGAACTATTGGCAAAAGATGGAGTTTCAGCCCTGCTACCTTAGCCCTGCCTTCTGCACATCCTGCTCCCTGTGTTGATCCAAGCAGCTGCACAATGAGCCAAGGTGGCTTCACTAATCCAAAAGAAAATGAACCAAAACAGCAAAGAAATTCCCACCCAGAGTAAAAGTATCTCAAAGCCACCCACCCCCCCAAAACTGCTAGACTAAGCCCACCAGAATGCTTCATTTCTAAGGCCTTTTTAAAGGCATGGGACCAGAGATCTGGAAATGCAGGGTGTTTATCAGACCTGAGGATAATCCTGATGGGAAGGGACCTCTGGAGGTCATCGTGGCCCAACTTCTGCTCCAAGCAGATAAATTCATCCAGAAGATGACCAGACATAATCTACTTACTACCAGAAGCTGTAAAGGTTCAGTGATCTGTAAGGTTACAGACGTAAATGAAGCCTAAGAAAGACTCAGCAACACATTCACAACAGAAACAGAAGAAAGGGGCAAGGCAGGGAAGCTTCACTACCAAGCTTTTTGGTTTTTAAAACCAGTACTCACTTCCTCTCAACAGGAAAACTGGATCAGCTCCAGTTTAATCAGCACCACACCTACTGGGATCACCACGCTGACCCAACAAGATGAAGGGAAGTGAAAAAACAGCATCTTCCACAGAGCTGGAGGCAGCACAATGAACTTAAGGCGTTCACAGCAGAACGAGGAGTCTTCCAGACTCAGGTCTGCCATGGAAACAGCACTTCTCAGCAAGATCTGCCTCTAGGCAGAAGCCCTCACACCAGCATGGCTAGCATGTCAGATACACAGATTATCCTCATCTTCTGCCTTGGCAGGATCCGGGATTTACCCACTTTGTGTGGACACAAGACAGAGTGGGACAGTCACATGGATGGAGGCTCTGGCAGCCAGAACTCTCCTCTTCTCTGCCTGAACAGCACTTTGCTCAGTGGAGACACTACTGGTGTCTGAACTTCCGAAGCCTCAGAAAATAAACAGCCTTATAGCTCCACCACTTACTACAGTCCTAAATAGCTCTCATTTGAGAGGCAAAACAGAAGACAAGAAGGGGTTGAAACTAACTTCTGCCAAGCAGGAGCAGATTTTATTTATTTATTTTCAATTGTTTGTTGAACAAGAAGAGGACACAGGACAGACTGTAAACACCTCCATACCTGGGGGAGTCTTATTTTGGCTCCAACACCCCTCCAAAACCCCCATTTTTGTACATGGCTTTGAGGACACGGCACAATTTGGATATTACTGCTGTCACCAGTAACACGTTCCCCCCCACCAGTAACTGCTGAGCATGGTTTACCCCCTCTGCATTTACTCACTGCCTGGTGGATGTCAGCCTTGACTTCTTCACTCAGCATTCCCTCGAACACAAAGGAGTCACCAAATTTCTCTGCCTATGGAGAGAACAACAGGTTGAACCATATTGGCAAAGGGATGTCCTTCTGAAAACACCACTTATGCTCACAGCTTCATCTCATCCAAGACAAGGAAATTCTAATAGTCATTTTGAGCTCTCTAGTTTGGAACACAAGGGAAGGCATTTTATCACTGGATGTCGTTGTTCTTCAACAGCCACTGGGCAGAGGGCAGCTCACAGAGCTTCTGCAGATGTTTTTACTTTGAATAGTGAAAAATTCAGTTCTGTTTGTCCCAGCTGCTGTAAAATGCTAAGACAAGAATCAAACATTCAGGGGCATGTTTCATTTCTCTTATTTTTCCTTTGGGAATCACAATAAAAGACCTCAGCCTTGTCAGTGCTCCTTCATCATCACTACTGCCGCATTTGAAGTGCTATTATAACAACAATAAAAGAGTTAAAAGTAACCCAGTAATTAAATACAGCATTATATAAAGCCCAAAGAAGCAAAACCCACAAAATATTTCAATGAATTATAGTACATGATGTCAGCATAGAGGTTTTTCCCCCCTCTTGGTAAACTAAGTGAATTGATCTACTAGGGAAGTCAAAACACATTATCAGAAGGCAACACCTTTGCCCTTCTCGATTTCTTTGTTTTACTGTAAGCATTTAGCAACTGAGAATGATCACCAAGAGCTGCTTCTGCACATCCAGAACCCTTCAAGAAGCACAGTGGGAAAGAAGGATCCCATCTGCACCTGAATGGCACAAAGTTTTAGTGTATGACCATAATCTTTATATATTTTCAGGAAGGAATGAGAAGAAAAAAATTCTCACTTGCCCAACCTCAAGTTGGGCAACATCCAGACAAAGGCTTTTTTTTTAAGTTAGTTAAAAACTAGTTCCAGTTCAAGAGAGCTGTACAATTGGAGATTTATTTTTTGGTTTTCTCCAGATTTCTACTTACCTTCAGGTTTCATTTGCTACTGGAGTTTAGTCTAGTCTTGAGTAAAAGAAAAACAAGCAGTAGACTGGCTCCCTTTACCCACGGTAAGTAATGTGTGCATTATTTAAACACACAAAACCCAGCTCAGCTTCATTCCCCCCAAAAAAAACACTTCAAAATCAGCTCTGTTTAACTCTGAGTTTATTTTTCTAAGCCCAGCATAAAAGGGGGGCCCAGGAGAAAGTGTAAGTGGAGCTCCCAAGTACACCAGGCAGGCCATGCAATGCTGTGTGAAACAGGTACCACATCTAAACCCTGTGGCACAGCTGCTGGTTCCAAAAGCTTTTTGCAACAAGTTAGCCCTGTTCCAACTCAAAATTGTTAAGCAACTTTTCCTCATAATTATCGAGCTACGAACTTCAAACCAGAAACACTGCCATAGATAAAAAGCCCTTCATCCAACCAGAAGGATCCTGTCTTCCAAATAAGAACCAGTTTCTCAGGTGAATTCAAAGTGCCTCCTTTGAGACCTGATCATTACTGCAGCTTTTATTTGCCTAAAAGGCCTGTCAGGGTTTTATAAAAGTTGCGTAGGAACAGTCAACTGTCAGGAAAGATCAGATCCTCAGGCTTCTTTCTTGGAAAAACCTTCACATATTCTTTCATAGGCCATTGTTCCCAGTAACATGCATAAAACTATTATTATACTTGCCATTATATCTTCTTAAGGCAGCAGGGCTTTCTGTTGCTGAGCTCATTAGCAAGTCACTGCACTAGCCTGCAGGATCCTCAGCTAGCAGCTTTTTACATCCCTTCTTCCTTGTTCCTCTAAAGCAATCTAAGAGCACAGTTGTGCTGGTACAAAGATGTCTTGGGACTCAAAAGTCAAAAAAAAAGAAACACCCCAGAAAAAACAAACAGTAACACACACACACAACAAAATAACCTGCACGGCTATCTCCAGCCATCTGTTCACTTCACCCAGGCTGGCTCTCTCGTACTTCAGGGCAGTACAGTTAGTTCAGGTATCAAGACTCAGTAAACACATCAGCTCACATCTACAAGCCCTTTCAGACCCTCGGACCACAAGGCAGGACAATTTTCTCCCTACACTACTTAGGTCAGAAACATTCTAGCGTGCAAATCCCAAGCAAGCCTCATGACAACCTTCAGGTAAGAAAAGCCTGGTTTCAAACGAGGGTTTTGACCCCACCAAGCAGGATGGGAGGAGGCAGAGCACCCTTCCCCCTTACCTCGGTAACGTACCCGGTAGAATTCACAAAGCTCTCGAAGTCCTCGTTGCTGACCTCGTACTGATCCATGTAGAAGCTGTTAATGTGGACTTTTCGAGGCGGCCCTTCTCCATCTTGCTGTATCGCGGGCTCGTCAGTGCCCATTGTGAACACTCCTCCTGGAATAGCCACCATCTGCAGAGAAAACACCACCCGGGAGGTTATCAGAAGGAAAGACTGGAAAGTCTCTTATCTGTCTTGCTCCTCCGCCACCTCCTCATCTTTGGAGGTGCTTTTGCTCTGCGCAGCGTTTTGCTGACAAGAACAGCACAAGAACACGGCAGCAGCAGCATCATGGTCACCACCTGCCTGGAGAAAAAACCAGCAGGACTTGAAACTGAGAATAAAAACCTCATTTGCAGCTCCTTCTGCATGGTCTGGGTAATGCAGAACTTCTCCTGAGGGCAATGCTTGTGCTCTGAGGAGGAGAAATGGGTTCCTCTAATGTACCCAAGAGCCAAGAAACAATGCAGAGTCCTCTCTGCTCGTTCTCAGATGAGGAATTTTAGCATTTCCCTCTGTTTCTGGGAAGGCCTGATGCACCAGTGAAGAATTCAGAGATTATGAAACAGTAAATTGCTCTTCTGGGCACAAGCCCATGCTTGTTTGCATACTAACTACACATTTTTTTCATTTAATAACAGGCACGTGCAGCATTTTATTCCTGACCGTGCTGCGAGCTGGCAGGTAGACACAGCACCTGCAGCTCTGCCTTCCAGACAGGAGGCAGACTTTGGAGTCAGTTTGATTCCACACCTCTGGAAGACTGGCCTCAAGCTTCACAAGCAGAAGCCAAGTGACAGCAGATCATTTTGGCTATTGCAACAAGAGAGTCTGCAGAGCCAGTTCCCAGAGAAACAGGGCCCATTTTCTCTCAGCTTTAGCAGGCTCTTTCCAGGATGGCAGAGCCCCCAGAGATCTTGTCTTGACTCATCAGATGGTTCCCCAAAAGCCTCTAAAGACCACAGACTGAGCAATGCACTCCTCACCCCAAAAAACCCCAAGAGCATCCATGATCCCTGCTCAGCAGCTTGTGCTGGAAAGAAGAATGACAGCTCAGGGGCTGTGTGAAACCTTCCCCACAGGCAGGTGATGTTTCAAGGGCTAACTGCCCAAGAGCCAGCTTGCCAAGGAGATATCAACTCATCATCCACAGATGAAAGAACTGGGGAAGAAAACTCCCTCTCCTTTCTTTTCTGTCTTCCTGAGCTACCTTCAGCCCCTAACTCACACTGAACTCAGCCACCTCACTCCTCTTCTGGCAACGCCAGCGGCTATGAGCGGGTGAGGCACAAGACAGCCAGCGGCACCCGCAGCCCTGTGGACAACACTCTGACATATCCCACTGCACATGGCACTGCTCTGTAACCACACACTGCACTTACGAGGAATTCAAGCAGGCAAACCACTGACAGAAGCCAAAATGAGCAAAGCCACTTCCAAGAGGTAGCAGCAGCATTTCTTTGGGGTTTTTGCACGATACTGATGTTTGATATGCAGGAAATTCAAGACTAAAACCAGAACTAACCACTGAGAGAGAGGTTTCTCGTGTAGCACCACGCATCCTCCCCTTTACTTGCCCTGAGGAAAGTTTAGGTTGGAGCTGAGGAACAACTTCTTCCCCCAAAAGTTTGTCCCAGGCTGCCCAGGGCAGTGGTGGAGTCCCCGTGATCCCTGGAGGGGTTTCCAAGCCGTGGAGCTGTGGTGCTGAGGGACAGGGGTCAGTGGTGCCCTGGCAGTGCTGGGGGAAGGGTTGGACCTGATGACCTTAATGGTCACCTCCAAATGAAAACAACTCTGATTCCACCCTAACAGAGCTACCACTCCCCTGGCTGTACAGCCACGGACAACCCCAGCCAGGTGAGCACTCTGACAGAAGTACTCCCAGCATCAGCCAGTTAAAGGCACCAGGAGGTTTGCCAAAGCAAACAGCTGAGAAAGGCACCTGGTCTGGGTTTGTCACATCCCAGCTTTGCTCTGGGAGGAGCAGTTGAGGCAGACGCGGCTAGGGACACGGGGAAGGGCAGCAGGACACGGGCACCCCTGCCCAAGAGCCTTTCTCCAACTTCAGGAGCACTCAAAGGGCCCGAGAGGCGCTCGAGCTCTTGGAAGGGATAAAAACCCATTCGGGAACAACGCAGCAACCGCGCCCGAGCCGAGCCTCTCCCGAGCTGACCCAGAAGGACTGCGAAGCGGCTTTAATCTGAGTTCCTACACAGCAGCACAGAGCTCTCCGCTAACCCGCCGAGCACTGCTGAAGGCCCCGCTTCACCCAGCACCGTCGCGGACACCTCACGGCCCGGCCCCCGGGGCTGCCGCTCCCTCCCCCCCTCCCCGCCCCGTCTCGGGGCGCGGCGACAACCGCCCGGCCTCTCCCCGCCGCTCACCGCCCTGGGCCGGGCGCTCCGGCCGCCGCCCGCCGCCTCCGCCGAGTACCGCCGCGCTGCCGCCTCCCGCTCCTCGCGGCCGCCCCGGTTCGCGCTGCACCCGCAGTCCCCGCCGGGAGCCGCCGTCCCCGCGGCCCCGGCTGCCGCCAGGAGCCAAAAGAGGGAGAGGCGGCCGAGCAGCCGAGCGCGGGGCGCCGCGGGCGCAGCCATCTTGGCGGAAGCGCCACGTGCCGGCCGCGGTCAGGTGACCAGCCGCGCCTTAAAGGGGCCGCGCCGCGGCCCGGAGGGGAGGCGGGTGTTGGGTGCCCGGGACGGACCAGGGCAACTGGGACCCGCAAAGTGCGTAGAGCCCAGAACCGCAGGCTGGGCTGGGCGGGGAAGGGCCGTTCGAGGAGACCTGGTCCCACCCCCTGCAGGGAGCAGGGCCATCTGCAGCTAGAGCAGGGTGCTCAGAGCCCCGGGCAACCTCCCCTGCAATGGTGCCAGGGATGGGGCAGCCACCACCTCTCTGGGCAGCCTGGCACAGCCTCTCACCACCCTCGGCATCAGCAATTTCTCCCTTCTCTCCAGGCTAAATCTCCCTCTTTTAGTTTACACCCATCAGCCCTTGTCCTGTCCCCACAGGCCCTGCTCCAAAGTCTGTCCCCATCTTTCTGACAGATCCCTTGAAGTGCTGCAAGGCCCCCAGAAGGTCTCCCCTTGGGGAGCCTTCTCCTCTGCAGGCTGAACCCCCCCAGCTCTCCCAGCCTGGCTCCCAGCAGAGGGGTTCCAGCCCTCCCAGCATCGCTGGGGCTCCTCTGGCCCCGCTCCACCAGGTCCCTGTCTCTGCTGTGCTGAGCACTCCCGAGCTGCCCCAGCACTGCAGGGGGGTCTCCCCAGAGCAGCCGAATCCCCTCCCTCGACCTGCTGCCCACACTTGCTGTGTTTTGAGTTTGAATCTGTGTTTGGCAAGAGAAGCAAAGGAGCAGGACAGGGGGTCACTGGAGTGAGGGAGACACATCCCCATCAGGCACACCCTGGGAGGGTGGCCCTGCCGCCCCATGCCTCTCACCGTAGCCATTCCCTGAGTTGGATTTGAAGTTTGTCTTTCCATTGTCTAAAAATAACCAGATGCTGAAGCAAAACACGGCCTAAATAAAGCACATGGCCCTGCGCTTCTGCAGAGCTGCTGTACCCAGCGTGCTGGTACCTCGTGAGCAGTAGTTAATGTATGTGGCATTCAGGTTTATCCCAGACTTATGGACAGTCCTTGTTATAACTTACAGTCTCGAGAAAAATATGTACGTGAAATTAGTGTGGATAGGTCTGTGTTCCTGCAGATACTTTCTTAACTATCCATCAATACAAGCCCTTGGCACACCACAGCTGTCTACTGCTCATTCCACCTCCGCTGGAAAAAAGAAGGGTAAATACAGACAGTGCCTTTACGTATTCACACTCTGAGACATCAAAACCCACAACTAGGGCTCCTTATAGTTGACTGACCGTGTTATTTGGCAATATCCATAGTAAGGGGAAGTTCAAATCATGTAGGTTCTGCTCAGCAGAAGTGGGGACTGGACCTTTTGTAACCTCCCGTGGACATCATCGTTAGTACCTCCCATGGAGCTCGCAAGGCTTTGGTCTCTGGCTGAGCACATCAGTCCACGTGTGTTTAAAATTCTTTCTTTCTCTTTTGCAGCAAATTGCTGCAGTGAAACTGCACCTGAAGGACAGTCCAGAGGATGTAGAGAGTGTTAATGCCAGAAACTGGTGCAAGGTGCAGGACCAAGACCCGAAAGGTAAGTGTCTTCACCTTTGTGTTCAATAGCAGTCATCTGAGAGCACTCACAGGGCTTCCTCCAACGAGAACCCTCCTCTCCCCTCTTAATGCAGTGCAGCCTCACATCAGAATAAGGACATAGGGGAAAAAAAAAAAAGAATTCTAAACTCCTCAGGCAGTTCTGGTTGTGTATCTGTCCTGGGACGCCTATTTTTTCATGCTGAAAAATGGATTTTACCAAGTACGACACAACCAGTCTTTATGGCAAAAGCATCAGCATGGAGGGGAGAAAAGTATCACTGGAGAGGGAGAAGGAGAAAGCTGCTTTTCTTTCCAAGTGAACACCAAGTTCCGTTACTGCAGTTTTGGGTTTTTTTACAGGAGTTTTCAGAAGCAGTTTGTCAGAAGGCAGGTGAATGGCAACACACTGGTGCACAAGCCAAGCAGGCCAGGGATGGAAATGTACTTTACAGAGGCACAATGGCCTCCTGCTTCACTCCTGGGAGCTGTAGCAACTCGCTCTTAGTAGCAAGAAGCAAACTCCTCCTCACTCTGTGCCAGCTCTGCTGGCTGGAACTTTGTGAGCAAAGGCTCTTCCCCCTCGCTAAGCAGCTGGGGGAGTAGCAGGAGCGCACGCTTTCTTGCATGCCATAAATCCAGAGTTCCTGCGTGCCCTAAATCCCAAGTTTCCAGAGTTCCCAAAGTCCTGCTACCTCCTTCACAGGCAGGCAGGTTGCACTGCTTCTGTATTCCCCTGTCCTCATGGCCCAGCCAAGGCACGCAGCTCAAGGCAGATGGTGATCAGCTGTCTCTGTCCAGAACCTTCAACACCTTCTGCCTCAGGGAACCGCTAATGCCCTTGTTTTCCTTGGTTTTTTTCCTGTGGTTCACTGTGGCTGCTGAAGATTTTGGTTCCCTGTCGTGTAAATCTCTACTCGGTGTGGGAGCTTCTGTCCAGGACTGCCAGCAAAACGGATCTTCTTCTGAATCCTCCACTATGCTGAAAGGAATCTTGACTCATCCCATGGGATGTTCATTTTAAACATTTAATATATTTTTCTTCCTATACAGATTAGGGCTGTGCAGCAAAAAGCAGCGTGACCATAGGGAGGGAGGGTTGTTTTTTTTGTTGTGGGTTTTGTATAGCACTGAAAAGAAACACTGCTCAGCTGTATTTGCTGTATGAAATTTTACTGCATGTTAAACAACAGTGCTGGGAGTCTTCACAAGGATGCATTTCAATTATCCATTATTAGTCCCTTTTGCCCTGTGACATACTTAGAAAAGCAACAGAGTGCAGGAAAACAACTGAATACAAATTTAATTATAAAATCAACCCTTGCTGCTTCAGGGCCAGAAAATGTAAACATTCTGCTTATGTTGAAACCGTGATCTTAGCCCTACGCGTTAATGAATCGTTATGAAAATGCAAAGTAAACCTATCTTATGTCCTCCTTTCAAATTTCCAGTGTAATGAAATGATGGCAAAACCCAAATTCTACAGTCTTCTAGAACTGAGAACAGTCTGCCAGGATAACTTCCCCTTATTAAAGCCAGGGGATTCTGGCTGTGTAATGATGGAATTAAAGAAAATCAGCTAATTTCCAATGAGCTGGGACGGATCTCTGGTGTATCTTGCCCACTTGTTCTCCCATAATTCTTCTCCATATCATTTCTGTACTTCCATCAGGAAGGTTTTTGCTCCTGTGTTCTCTTCGGAGACTGGATGAAATAACTACAATTCCAGTTTGCTTCTGAGCAACATCCTATTTCCAGTTCATCGTCCTGAGGACGTCTGGGAGCTTTTGCTGGTGTCATTTATTGATCACGTTTGCGCTCCTAAGTCATTCGTTCACAGGCAGCTAATCTCTTCCACGCAGGGTTTGATGGTGCTCTTTCCTCACACTGGATTAAGACACTGATTTCACTGTTACTGTACTGTGATAGAAATGAGAGAGAGACTTTTCAGCACTTGGCTGGAAAGCTGAGATGTTGCCAAGCATCTGTCCCCGTTGTTAGCAGTGCTTCTCATCTCCTAGTGCTGTGGTGCTGGCATGGACAGCTCGGATGATGGGAAGCTTTTGTGATCATCTACCTCATCACGAAGACCAGCCACAAGCAAGAGTAGAGAGCTGGATCCTTAAGAGTCCTGGAATATCTACTGTTCTATTTTTTTCTTCTTGCAACAACGGCAGCAGAGACAAAAACTGTGCGAGCCCACCCAGCAGGCTGGAGTTCTTTCTGACCAAAATAGTCCAGAGACGTCAACAGTTAATTGCAAATTCTGCAGCAGAAAACAAGATAATAATGTTCTTATTCTTGGCAAATAAAAGACTTTGAACTTCATCTTAACAGCTTTCATCAGTGCTGAATTCACGTAATTGCTATCAGTGAGGTAGCGATGGAGCAGAAAAAGGTCCAAAAAGGAGGAAAAGAACAGAGTTTTCTAATAGCAAAAATAATCACCTCTTGCGAGGTGTTTCCCTGGGGCTGAAATCACATATGTATTTCTGTATTAAACATGGAATAGAATGCATACATACAATTTCTGTGTTATAGCACTCTAAAGGTGGATGTGATATCTACCAAGTAGTCTTTTTTTTTCCACCGTTTCCTCTGAATTCTTGGACAGTTCTCACTCCTTAGACCTTCTTGGTGTGTGTGTGATCTATGCCCAACCCCTTGTTTGCTACCGATTGAAGAGGACTCTGCTCCCCATCTCCAGGACTACCTGCTGCAGTTCTCATAATCAATTAAACTGTTGCTTTAAAAGAATAACTACAGTACTTCTGAGTGTGAACTTTTCCATTCCCTGACTGCCCTACCATTTCAAATGCTCACTCGCAGGAGCCCCATGCACCCACTATGCCTGCAGCAGCATCCCAAAACAAGTTTCCAAAGAGAAATGGAAAAAACATTTTCCACTGTTGGGAAATTGTCATTATTATCTTGTCTTTGCCAGTAGCCTTTCAAATCTAGCAAGTTCTTTGCAGTACTTGATCAATATTCTTGGCTGAAGGGCCTTCAGGAGCACAAACTCCACAGCCTTTGAAGACCCAAGACCCAGAAGCAGATGTAGTCCATGAGAGAAAACGTAGCCTTTGATATTCTACCTTCCAGAGAGGCTGTGAGATCAGAGGGCTGCCTGGTGGGCTGCGGGAACAGCAGGAGACAAAGGACAAGACTGCTGCAGAAGTAGAGAGAGATGTACGCAGCTTTTCTGACAACAAACTGAGGGTGTGCAGACAGGGAGAGAGAAGAGTGTCCCCAGGTCTGTCCTCTGCCGTCTCCTGTGCATCCCATATTCACAGAACTCGATCCTGCCAGGTGCAGTGTGGCTGTGTCTGTGGGAACTCCCCCCCAGCTATGGCTTACACGACATGCCATTTCTAACCTGGGGCTGCTGCTGTTATTGAGCAGGCAGTAACAAAGCCATTTCAGGGCAGAGCTGCTAAAGGTGCGCAGCGGGCAAAGCTCTTTGCTACTGGCTCTAGTGACAGCCCTTATGTCGCTCCCTGAGTGCACCAGACGTTCCAGCCATTCACTGTCCTCAGCGTGCCGAACTCATCCAGAGATGAGATTTGATTACAGGAGAATTCATTAGGGTTACCTAACGATATTAGGCACCATTGCTCTGCCAAATTTCTGATGACTAATCGCTTAGAATATCGCAGCCATTAATGAAAACTATGGAACTCTATTCACTGACCTTCGCTGAAGTTCCTAAGTCATAGACTTCAACTTCTGCATATTTTTGCTTGATAGCTACAATTACAGCTACTCTGATGTTAGTTTTTAATGAAGAACCAATCATCTAATCACTTTGGTTGGAAGAGATGTTTAAGATCATTGAGCCCAGCATTGCTAAGTCCGCCACTAACCCATGTCCCTCAGCACCACATCTCTGAGACCCCTCCAGGAATGGGGACACCACCACTGCCCTGGCAGCCTGGACAGCCCTCAAGGGGAAGAAGCTGTTCCTTAGCTCCAACCTAGACCTCTCCTGGTGCAACCTGTGGCTGTTTCCTCTCGTATGCAGCGGTAGGTTGTGTGGAATCGGCCGCTGGCTGATAAGGACTCGCTCCCTGCCGCTTAGCAGCGGGTCTGCTGCTGTTGTGAGGGACAGGAGCCGCGAGCATGGCAGCGGCAGTCACACACCATTTCCTATCTCTAATCGGCGGGTAGGTGCGGGTGGAAGCGCGGGGAGAAGGGTTTTCTTCACCTTTCCCCAGTTAAAGCAACAGGGCGGCTCTGCAGCGCCAACAGCGCATCCACCTCTGCCAGCTGCCACACACGGCCACGGGTACCCCACAGAGGGCACAGAAATCACAGGGTGTTTGTGGGCAATGTACCTCGACTAGTATTTTAAGGATAAATAACCGCATGATAGAACAAATAAAAGGAACTTGTACTTATTCTTTAGTGCTGCTGGTCATCCTGGCTTAGGCTGGGTTGTCAGCAGGCTTTAGCATCAGCACGTCCCTACGCCAGGTGGTCTTACTAAAGAGGAAACCAAAGTAAAAGTCACAGCTTTCCAAGTTGTAGGCTTTTCTGCTGCAGGACAGGTTAGAACCCCACCCGGGGCCACCCCAAACCACTGCCGCTGCGCAGCGAGAGGCTCGTCCCTGCCGTAAGTGCATTTCCCAGCAGGGAAACCCGCCCGGGGTCAGTCTGAAGCCCGTACAAAGCGCCAGGCTTGAAGCCAAACCTCACCGCTAGTTTGCCCTTCCCAAGCCGTGCTCAAACCTCCCGAGTTATTTCCTTCCCCTGCTTTGCTCTCCTCGCCGCGGAGGTGGCCCCAAGCGCGCTCCCTGTGTCCCGTTGCTCCCGGGCGGGCGCCTCGGCAGCGCTCACCCACCCGCCCGCTGCCGGGGCACCGCGCGAAGCCCCCCCGGGGACGAAACCCAGCTCGGAGGCCGCATATTTAGGAGATTTTTTCCGACACGCAGGACCTGGGAAAGTCTCGGCCTCGGCGAAGCCCCCAAGGCCCCGGGGGCCGCCCGTTCCCGCCCGGCCGGCGCTGCGCGGTGCACGCCGGGAGTTGTAGTCCCACGCGGGCACCCCCTGGCGGCGGCGCGGCGGCGGCGGGACTCCGTTACCCAGCATGCCCCGCGGGGCTATATAAGCGGGTGGCGGCGAGCTCCGAGCGCAGTAACCATGTGGAGGTGCAGCTGAGGCGGCGGCGGGCGGGGGAAGCTCGGCGCAGCCTCCATCCTAACGGGACCGGGCAGCGCCGCGCCGCCGGCATGGGGCTGCCGAGCCGCCGCTAGCCCGCCCCGCCGCCACTGCGTACAGGTAGGGCCGAGGCTGCGGCAGCGGCTGGGGAAGAGGGGAAGGAGGGAAGGAAGAAGGGAGGCAAAGCAGGCAGCGACCCCGCCGCGCTCCGGCCGCCGGGTTACCCCCTTCCCCAGGCCGCCGCCGGGCTGCGGGGAGTGCGGGGCGGGGGATGCAGCCCGGTGCCGAGGCCGGGCCGGCGGAGCGGGGATGCCGGCTGGGCGGGGATGCCCGGCCGCGGAGAGCTCCCTCGGGACGCGGGGCAGAGACCTCCCCGTTCGGCCGGCTGCCCGGCTCGGCCGGGAGCGGAGCCCGGTTCCGCAGCTCGCCTTGGGCTGCGCCGGGCGGAGGGGCGAGCGCGGCCGGGCCGGGGCCGAGGTCACCGCCCGGGGCTCTCCGCTGCTCGGACCGAGGCCTCGGCGGAGGAGCAGCGGGTCCGCTCCAACTTTTCCCCGTGTTTTCCCTCTCGTACTTGAGGCAGAGTTGCGAGGGATGTTCGGCGTTATGTAAACACTTGCGAGCGCCGATGGGGACTTGGCTATGGGCGATCTTATTCTTAAATGGTCAAAAGCCGGGCTACGGTGGGTGGATGCTTCGGAGGGTCTGGGTAACTCGTCTGACAGGCCAAATATTTAGCTGTTTCCTGGGCTACAATAACCGGCCTTGAGCGAGGAGGGGTGGGGAGGGCAGGGGGTCCATGTGTGTTCCCCACGTACGTGGGACGTGCCAGGGTTCTGAGCGAGTTGGTGTCTCCGTGCAAAAAGCTCCGTGGTTGCTAGTCCCGCTGGTTGTTCCGGGGCTGAAGACTGTCCTGTGGCTCCTCCGACTGTGCGGAGAGGCCGCCTGTGCCTGTTGCTTGGCGGACGCTTGTTGCATTCCCCTTTGCTGTAGAGCAGCAGCGGGCTCAGTGCAGAGGCGATGGCTGGGGGTCTGTCGGCCTTTCCCCTCTGTATAAAACCTTTGTCCCACGTGGGTTCAGTCTGGCTGGCAGTAGTTCGTATTAAAAAAAAACCCCAACACACCAAAACTCCAAGAGCTGAAAGGTTTAAGTTACTGCATCCGTTGTACATCACCTTACAGCAGTGGGCATGTGCCCGCTGCACTGCAGATGGACGGGGCTGTGCTGTTGCTGCGTGCGGACCAGGGAGGGCCAGCGTGGCTAATACCAGCCAGATTCTTGCCTTCGGAACATTTAGCGGCCCGAAGTTGCGCGTGGAGTAACGTGCGTGTAGGCAGAGCTTCACTCTGTTTATTAGCGAGGGCCAGTACCTGTGCATGTGTTTTATTTTCTTAGATGTGCACTTTATTTGCCTTCGAGTTTCTCTTCCTGTGCTTGGAAATTTGCCTGGTATCCCAGGACTTCCAGACCTGTTGAGCCAAGAGACTCGTTGACTCGGAGCCCAGTCCACAGGCCCCCATCTGAAGTGCTTTCCTCGCAGGGCTCAGCTCTGTGAGTAAGGGATGCAATACGAGCCCAGTATCCATTTCTTGCCCTCAGTAATTTCTCTGTGGCTAAGTTAATGGGCTACAAGGCACTGAGGTTTTTGTTTGTTTACTTTCTGAACCTCTACTTTAGGTTAATTTCCTCCCACAGCAAATATTCCAGGCTCTAAATGCTGAGTGGTTTTGCCGGTGTGAGGCCAGTGCCTGACACGGTAACAGTACCGCGTGGCATCGGGACCCTAGCGAAGCCCTGGTGGTCCCAGGCTGCTTGCTCAAGGAACAGAGAAGAGCGGTGGCATCCATCAGGCCAAGAATGCAGGTCGACCAGGACACTTGGCCAAACAAATGTGAAAGTTGACTGCCGTGGAAACCAGTGGCTTGACACGGTGTGAATGCGCGGTGGTTAACGCGTGTAAACCAAAAAAGGAGTCAGTGCAGAAAGGAAAAAGCACAATTCCAGTGTTTCCCAAACCAAGCTGTTGGAGCAGTGCTGTCAAGTAAGCTGGTGACTGAGCTGATTATGTCTAATGTGTTCTTTAAGGCATTTTTTTGTTTGTCAGTGACATTTTTTTTTTTCCTCGTTAAAATCCCCTGTTCCATTCTGAGATGAAAGTGTTTGCGTGGAAGAGGTTTTTCCCCATCTGCTTGTTTTGCAGCGTTGATTTAAGCCTTGAAATAGGGAGTGATCTGGTTTCCTCTTGCAGGGGTTCATAAATTAGGAAGGAAACAAACAGCAAGAGTAACTTCAGTTTGCCTTTGCAATGATGGGGTGGAGCTTCATGGTGGGAAATGATATCTCAGATTCACTAGTCCTGAGCACTGTCCTTGGAGGGTGGAAGGGGCTTGAGTGAAGAACACTGAAGGGGTGAGCACTTGGTTTTTGTGTTTCCGTGGTGCCTGTTGTTGGAGCTACAGGTCTGGGTAGGAACAGCTGGATGGAGGAGGTGTATTGGGACTGATGAGCAGGGTAAGCAACAGCTATGGCTCTGGTGGTTAATGAGGGGTGTAATGGCATCTTACTCATGGCACCCTTGGTCCTCTCACATGGCCTCAAGAAATCTGCATTGTGTGGGGGGCTTACGAGAAAGTGGAAGATGAAGTTCAGGTGAAGAACCTGAGCCCTGGCTGCTCATGGGTGCCACCAGAACTTCGCGTGGGACGTGCAGGCTATGCAGCTACACTGTTGTGTGGGGTGAGGTCTCCAGTCTGATTTCACAGGAACTCTTCTGGCGATTCCTGTCCAGTGCTGCCTTTGCACTGTGGCAGGGTGAGAAGATGGCCAGTCACCTGCAGAAGTGGCACGCTCGGGAGGAAATATGGAAGCAAGTTTCCAGCTCCTCCGGTACCCTGTGTGCCAGAGGCAAAGTAACGGTCCTGATGGCTGATCTGATACTGGCTGGTGTGGGCCAGAAGACCTATTCTGAAAACAAAAGATCCTTTCAGCTGCTTCCTATAAACTAAGGTGGTTTCTCCTGAGATGAGCAGTATTGAGGTGAACCATCTTTTTCAGTGCTATAAAGCAGGATTAGAGCAGGACTTGGGTACCTGCAGCCCTTGTCTTGCACCTGCCCTTCAGTTAAGCAGTGAGAAGAGCAGGTGTAGCCCATTCTGGTTGTTCTGTTGACCCTGCTCTTCCCTCCTGATGCTCTGCATAGTAATGCTTCAGTGCTTAGCATGCTCCTTGGGAGTATCTGATGTGTAGAGTGTACCGGGAGTCTTTGAGGCATTATTACCCCATAAATGAGATAGTTGTAGTTGTAGGATTGTGTCTTAAAGATGGCAGGAATCTCAAGATCCCGTGGGAGGTGGGATGAGGGTAGTGGCTCTGTAGTAGCTGGTAGACGAGCTGCTCACTCGCCCGTGGGTGAGTGTGAGGGGAAGGCAGCTTCACCAAAGCAGCTTATGGAGACCAGAGGGGTTTAGAGGTAGAAAATGGTCTGCTGCTACAGGGTTATGTAAACGTAATATTTTTGTCACAATGCGACTGCAAGATTAATCCAGTTTGGTAAAAATCTGCCTTATAGTACATTTCAAATTAGCTTCTTTTGCTGCTGAGGCAGCACCTTCACTAGTTTGTGTTGCTTCAGTAGTCCAGAGCCTTTTTTCTGCTTTGTTTTTGTGTGAGAGATAGCCCAGAAGAGGAGTTAAAAGCCCCTGAGCAGTTTCGGATGGTGGCCTATGCTGGGTACAGACAGGGACTGCTCTGCTGGGTGCTGCAGAGGAGAAAACTTGGAAAGCTGGTGGGCAGTATCTCGGGGCTGCTGAGCCAAATCCTGTCTGTGTCCATAGCTGTTCAGAGTGATTCCCGTGCTCTTCCACTGTGCCTCTCCCAGAGGCTGCTGCGGGGGGCAGGATGCTGAAGAGCAGGAGCTGTGATCTGGCTCCCTGTTCCTGTCTGAGTTGTGTTTCCAGCAAGGGCTCCAAAAGCCCTGCAGCAGTTACTGCCCGGTCCCCTCTCTGGGTGTGGAGGCAGAACCCTCTTGCCAGGGTGGCAGAGGTGACACTGGGAAGCCTGTGTTAGTCTGGCTTGTTCTGTACCTGTTGAGAAAGTACTTTGCCAAGTCTTCAGCGCAGTGGTGTTTTACTGGACCGAATTCCTTCTGGGGGGGGTGGAGTGAAGATAAAATGCAAACTGCAGGAGCTGTAATTCAAACAAGGAAAGCTGCAGAATTCGGCTGTGGGTTCCGAACTCAGAAGAGTTTCATTTTCATAGTTGTGGTTTTGGTTAAGCCTATCAAAACTTAGATCAGAACTTATTTTTCCTTCCTAACAGTGTTCTATGGAGAATAAAATGTCACTTCAGATCTGAGCAAGTTAACCCTCTAGAGAGAAAAAAGGTGTTAGAAATGGGGATGGAAACGTGCGTTACTTTTGCTGGTTTATGGCTCGTGGTGATGTCCCTGCATCCTCGCAGGCCAGGATGCCGGTGTGAGGAGAGCTGCAGGAAGCAGAATGTTCATCTCCTCTGCTGAACAGGTTATCCGAGGATGGTGAATAGCTCGCAGAAAACGGAACACTGGCTGAAGCCAGCTTCTGGGTCGGGGTGTTGGATAATGTTGCTGCTTTTGGAGTAATCTGATCTTAAGCTTTAAGGCAAGAGACTTGGATACCGGATCCAAATGTCGTGATGTGCACAAACAGTCGGTTCTGTCCCCGTCCCTGCCGTGTCTGTGATGTCTGCACTCAGAGGATGATAATCTCTGTCTGTATACCTGCAAGAAATTCCTGTCCCCAGGAGACAAAATATGGCTACTACCAAAAGGCTGTAGTGGTTTTTTTATTAGCTTATGGAAATTTAATATGAAGCTTTTACAGACTTTTTTTGTGCCTTGGCCCCTCATCTCTTCCTCTTCAGAAACTCTGAAATCTGCCAAGGAGTTGTGAATAAGAAAAGTTTTGATTGCCGTGCAGTTAGGTCCTTTCCGTGTCCCACTCTGAGAAGAGACGCATGGCCACCGAGGCAGACAGATACCTGAGTTTCAGTAGTGATGCTTGAGCTAAAGGGTTAATGGAGAACTGACCTTACGATCAAAATAACTCCCCAGTCCTTGGCCACTCCTCTCCCTCTAAGGGTTAAGTAGATTCGGTGGCTAAAGCTCTTTATTTTCAACCTTTGCTTCAGAAGAATGACTCATGCTTACATTCCAGAAAATTACTGTTGGGGGCCAACCTGTACAAGTCTACCTGGGACCTGGAGCCCAGCCCGTTGGGTTGGTTTTTTAGATCAGCAGAGCTCAAAGTAGGTCCCCTGGCCACCAATGGTTCTCCACACGTGCTCATCATGTGCTGATGGTGGCTCCTCCTCTTCAGCTGCTTGTCACGGGCACTTGGGTTTTAGCCTGCAGACCCGGGTGCCTGCGGAGGTGTCTGGGAGGGGAGAGCAGCGTAGCACCTCACCCTCAGCCCTCTAAGGGTTGCTGCACCTAGGAGAGGAGGGAAGACTTGCAAGCCTTCCGCAGGAGAGACTTGCTAGTGGAAGAAAAGTGTTCACTCGATCGCCGGCGTGGACCCAAGGCTACCAGGAGGCATCCAGCACAGCCCAGTCCTGGAAAACGACACGGGTGACACCATGGAGGACAGAGAACCTCCACCAAGGTGCAGTACTGGCGAAGGGAGAGATGGGAGGTGCAGGACGTTGGGAGGGTGACAGCGTGGAGCGAGTACGGCCAGGAGGAGATGAGCAGAGACAGGCAAATGAAGGCTCGTGAGGTGGACAGACAGGAGGGAAACGCTCTGCTAAATCTGGGGAGTATTGCCTTTGCTAAAGAGCGTGTATCTTGGGAAGAAGGAAGCTTAGAGGCTTGGTGTGAGGAATGAGGCTGCAGGAGACAGCCGTTCTGGGGTGAAGCCTCAGTAGATAGATGGCCACGCAAAATGAAATTGGGACTGTTCCGTACCCAGTTCTTCCCTGGCCGGTTTTCTTCCTTGGCCAAACTCCAGTTGGTATAATGAACCGCTTGCTCTCTCCCCCCGTGACATTGGCTGCCCTGGTTCTTTCAGCACGGTCCAGCTCTCTCCTCGTAACAGAAATACGCTGAAAAACATAGTGTGCTCGTAGGGGCCTCATCCAGAGGCTGACGTCGGTGCTGCCTTCTCCCATCAGGATTAGAGCCAGGAAGGATGAGCTTCAGTGGGTATCAACTTCAGCCAGTGCTTCTTACTTATAATGGGATTAAAGAGATGCTGTCAGGTCATCCTTGGTTTGAAAGGAAAAAACTGGTTTTTGGTGTTTGTTTTGTTTTTCCTCCCCGGCAGCGTATCTCTAATAGATTTTCTTTCTCCAGCTTTCTGCAGATGCCTGTCAATAGGATCCATCAGTCGTGTTTCTTACATCAGTCTGATGGCTGCTGTGTAAGATACCGCTGTCAGACTCTTAACTTCTGCCTAGTGAGCTCTTCCCAGTGTGTTACTTTCCACCTGCATTTTCTGTTACTGGCTTGTCTGGTTGCACTGGGCAAATAAAAATAAAGCAGGTGCTGTTTCTGAGGAGATAAGGCCATTGTGAATGTTTTCTTTCCTGTGCTGAGAGTTTATTGAGGTTTAAGTTAACAAAGTTGCTTCATCTGTTTCTCCCTTGTTCTTAAACTGACTTGTGTTGCACCTGTAAAAGAGTAACTTCTGAAGAACTTCGCTTTTGATACGGTAAAAATAAAATTACACCTATTTGTGGAGTGGCAAGTAGTATGAATAGAACAGAACATAATTAACTTGGCCATCATCCTGCTCTATGGGTTTACACACTGCTTGCAGCTCCCTTTAAGAAAAGAGGGAAATGCTCGGTTAGATGTGCAGTGAGACTGGAGTTTCCTCGGGGGAGAAGAGGGCTGGTGTGGACCAGTGGATGGGGATTCAGGAGACCTGGATTCAAATCTGGGCTCCGAGCCTGACCCACTGCGTGTCCTTGAGAAGGTCACAGTGCTGTGCTGCTCCCTCCTTCCCCAGCCTTCGTCTTGCCTGTTCAGACTGCAAACGGTAGAAAAATCTGCTGCCTTAGAAGCTTGAGGAGGAAAAATACTTCCTCTGAGAAAGTGTGTTTCTCCTCTTTAATCTAACGGTTCATCAGATGACAATTTGTCGGCACATAGCGGGCTCCTGGACATGAAAGGTTGCAGTTAAAGGGAAAACAAGATCATGTGGTAGATAAATGTACTGTGCTGATATTTTTTTATGTCTAATCTCTAAAATATAACTACATGTGCATAAAATTAGCAGTGCTGAGCCCTTTTGAAACCTAATGGAATTCCTGAGCTGTAAGTATGCAAGGGTGAGGATCCTGATGTTCAGAGAATCCCAGCACGGTGGGGTTGGCAGGGCCCTCTGGAGATGCTCTGGTGCCACCCCCTGCTCCATCCAGCAGGGGCACCCAGCGCAGGGTCCAGCCGGGGTGGGAATCTCTCCAGAGAAGGAGACTCCACAGCCTCTCTGGGCAGCCTGGCACAGCCTCCCACACCCTCACACCAAAGAAGTTTCTCCTCCTGCTCAGATGGAACCTCCTGGGTTCTGGTTTGTGCCCCTTGTCCTGTCCCTGGGCACCACTGAGCAGAGTCTGGCCCCATCCTCTCGCTCCCCATTATGAGGTAGGTTGCCTGTGGGTCCCCTGTGCTGTTACTATTTTCCCCACGCTACAAACACTGTTGGGGCTGGAGAAATGGCAGGATTTTGCTCTGCTGCAGCCCTGGAGCTCAGCTGGAGTGAGTGGCCTTTCCTGTGACAGCCTGCCCGGCACGCGGCGCTGATCCCAGCCGCCTGTGCTCTGCTCCCCAAATCCCCTGTATTTGTCTTTCCTTACTCTGTGCAAAGAGCTCCTTTTAGATTTGCTAAGTCAGAAGCTTTGCAGATGACAGCGCTTCATCCTGCAGCCCCAGAAGAGCGATTATTCACCAGAGGATCTTTTAAATAGAGCACTTCCTCCTTGCTTGGGCTGTTCTAAGGGGATTCTTGAGAGTCTTTCTCACAGCCCTCGGGGAGGAAACCTTCCGTGTTTATGGAAACAGGAGTGGGAAACAGCAGGGGTTGGGGTTTTGGCTGCACCTGTAGAAGTAGATGGAGAATGCTGGGGGGTGTTGCCCAAACCCATGGAAAACATCAGAGGTTTCTAGGTAGCAGAAGTGTTGGGTCAAGCCTTAGAGGGCCAAATTTTCAGCCAAGTAATGTTCTTGTAAAGTTTTGATTTACCCAATTATGTGAGCACAGGACTCTTACTTAAATCTGGGCAGTCGAGGGTTGGGTGCATGTAAAAACAAAGGCAATGTTAGCTTGCTTGGCCTGATTAAGGACACAATTCCCCTGGATTCAGATGCTCTGACTTCACACAGTCTTCTGGGTTTTTAGCTGATTGGGTCTTGCTGTAATGATACCAGTATTGGTTGATTTACTGATGATTCTTCACGGGTATGGCAATAGCTTGTGCTGTTAGGCAGTCCTCTGTTTGCTGTTGTCTCTCAATTTTTCAGCTCTGGTCTTTTTTCCTGTTAAAAACTGAAGCAAAATTCAACTCTCACAGTGGTTTCCTGTCTGCAGGAAGGAGGTTGAAGCAGTTAAGTGTGCTTTGAGATTCTCTTCTTACCTAAACAACCTAAATAGTGAGAAGGACTTGGATAAAGAGCTGCTTCAATTTCTGTAATGGTATACATAAAATTGCCAGTCTCTATTTAATTGAGCACTAAACCACACTGAAAATATGATAATAGAGAACTGAGTACATCATGGGACTGCAAGGCACAGCAAGGAGCTTTTTTTTTTTTGCTCAAAACAAACATCATTAGAGCCATCTTAAAAAGATTAAGTAATTTGTATCCCAGTTCCTGGAAATCAAACCGTTGGCAATAAGACATATTTGGTCTCATTTATTGTACAAATAGGCTTTGCAGTCATAGGTTAAAGAATTGAAATCCCCCACAAAGCTAGAACGTGAGACGTGGCATCGGAAAAATAGCTTTGGGTTCTTTAAAAAGCCTTTTGGCGTTGAATTGCTTGAGATGAGGAATGGCATACTGCAGCAATCCTCTTACAGACAGTCCTGAGAGGAGCGACTTCAAAAGGGGGCCTTGACTCCTCTGTTAAAGGGAAGCAAACTTCCAGCATTGCTCTGAAGCCTGTTTTTTTCTAACTCAGCATCAAGATCTGGATGAGTGATGGGACAAATGAGCGTGTACAAGATGTGTACAAAGCAGTTGCATCTCCTGCTCGGAGATCTTTGAAAAGCAGCTGTTTCATTAAGGTGTTTGATATTTAACAGTCAGTTTGATTCCTGAGTGTTTTCCCTGTTCATTCTGCCTCTAACTGCTGTTACGAAATGTGTTTTCATGAGAAAATGGATTGAATGTCAGTGACTGTATCAAACTTACACGGGCTGATTCAAGGCTGTCAGGCTAAGTGTATGATCTCCTTGTGCCCTGAAGTATGGCCAGATCCTCTCAATCTTCCTGAAAGCCAGAGGGAATGGGTACAGGGCAGGGTCTGCTCAGAACTTCACCTTCGGCTCAGCGAGGAACAGCGGTGCTGGTGGTAAAGGGCTTTGTACCGACCCCCTGGAAGTGCTGGGTTTGCATTTCAGGATTGGTTCTTCCATTGGCTTTCGAGGTATGAAATGCAGCTTGTTGTGAGGACATGCACAGGGTCATCTGCAAGTAAGAAAATAATCAAAAACGAGCCCCACAGTTATGACACCTTCTGTTGGGTCGGGAGATGGGACCCACGGTCTGGTGGTACAGCTTTGGGTTCACCAAAGCATCACAGAGCAGTAGGGGAAAGGCAAGTCCTAAAACTCAGGAGGTTTTCCTGGGTTTAATTCTCTGCCTGGATTGAGCTACTGCATTTTCAGATCCAGTCCCGTAGAGCAAAGCCGTAGGGCTGGCAAAATGACTTGCAAAGCAGTTCAGGTGAAATATGTTTTTTGGAGGGGTGGCTTTTTAAAGAGGCTTAATTTTCTTTTCCTGTGCAGATAAGCTGTATATAAAGCGTGTTTCAAAACACACTTTCATGTAGATAATATACCTGAGGAAGTCATCATCAAGCTGTCCAGGCTTAAGTAATACCTTAGAACACATTCATCTTCCAGGTATTTTTGATGTCTATGGGTGGATAGAGTCTGTTTTGCAGCGTGCACTCCACTTGTAGTTCACGTTTCGTTTCTTATCTGAAAAATTAAGTCTGTCAAAAGCAGAGTCTTCAGCTTAGTGGGAAAAGAACATGATGTTAAAAATTCACGTTGCTGCTGTCGATGTTGCTGCCACTTGAGTTAAGCCTCATAATACTACAGAAAAACCTGACTTGCTTTTGCTAGGTTTGTGTGTTGCTATGGCCATGCTGCTATCTCTTCCTTCTCTTCTTTAGCTTTGATTTTTCAAGCAAGTTTCCCTAGAAGGAACCCTGTTTTCCCCTGGTGTTGAAGTGGCAGAGGATGACAGTGCTGGTGGCCAGGAGATGGCTGTGTCACGGCTGGAACGTGATGGGTTTCTCACAGGACTCCTCTCTCCTGTGAGGATGTGAGAATGCCAATAAAGCTGGGGTTGTGTGTGGCAAATGTTCTCTTTGGCTGTCCCCTCCTCGAGCGTTAATCGATTGCTCTTGGCACTGCCATATCTAAAATAAATAAGTGGCAGAGTAATGGTTCTGTTTGTCTACTGAGCAATAATTGCTTTTTGAGCAGCTTGATTGTGCTTTTAGTCCTAAGAGGCAGGTACTGAGAGGGGGCTGAGAATCCTCCTGCCTTGAGCTTTCTGCTGATGGCCATCTCATGTCTTTGGCAGACATGGGGTGGGAAGGAAAGCAGCCCCTTCCCAGCCGAGTGGGCACACGTGGATGCTTTGGCCAGTGTGCCCAGGAAGTAACCTGTTCTCTCAAGTCCCCGTGGTCCCCCTCTGCTATGAACTCGGGATGAATGTGCCAAGCTTGACAGCTTTTTAGGACCTCAGCTTCTGGGTTCGCCAGCTGAAGAGTCCCGCAGAAGCCTGATTTCTGGGGAGGTTGCTGTGCTCAGTTGATGTGGACAGAGCTGGTTTACAAAGGTCTTTCAAACTGGGTGCCTGGAAGCTTTGCTCTGGAAAACCTTCTAGTTCTGCTTGTCCTCTCAGATACCCCAGTTGTCCTTCTCAGCAGAGATGGAAAATATTCCATCTGTGGTAGCTGATCATTTAATCTTCATTGCAAATAACTGATCAATTAGCAGAGTAATTTTGTTAGGTGTCACGAGTTGCTTGTGAGGAGACTGTGAAAGCGGCTTTGAAGTAAGCAAAATCAGTTGAGAAATTATTCTCCTTCCTTGTAAATCTTGCATGGAAGGAGTCCTCTTGGGTCATCTAGTCCCTCACTCCATCTGCCAGTTCAGCGTGTTCCTGAGCACCAGCCAACCTCAGAAACAGCCTGTTTGAAGATAAATGTCAAATGGACTGACTCTGGGTATTTGCTTGTGAGAGAGCATAACAGAGGTAGATGGTGTTCATCATGGCTGTGGGTAAGTCTTAGGGTAGAGAGATATTTTACCAAAAGGCTCACCCTGCTTGGATTTGGCAGCGTGCTTCACGAGAGTGGCAGAGGCACCTTCCATCCCAGTATCTCCTGCCACGCTGGAGATGACAGCGCGCCCATCGGCGTTACAGCAGCATTCAAAAAACAATACAAGAAAAGGGTAAGGATTTACCTGCCAGTTACTGCGTGCTTAAGAAAGGCCTTAAAAAAAAGTAAGGTTGTTGTCACCAGATGAACCCTTTGTGAGTCTGAACGCCAGCAAAGCTGCTGACCAACAGGAAGCTCGAGGAGCATGGCTGGGCTTCACTGGAGCTGCAGGCAGCTTGCACCCTGAGGGGCACAGCACCAGAACCTGACCCCGTAGCGATGGCTTCACAAACTCACCCAGAAAGGTTTAAAAAGGATCTGGTGGACAGCCCAGCAAGGAAATTCAGTCGTGCTGTGTACTTGAAATACTTCCAGACCTCCAATTCCTTTCTGTTATCCCCCACAACATGAGTCAGGGTTGATTTAGGAAGAAGCTCTTTACTATTAGGGTGGGGAGGCACTGGAATGGGTTTCCCAGAGAAGTTGTGGATGTCTCATCCCTGGAGGTGTCCAAGGCCAGGCTGGATGGGGCTCTGAGCAACCTGCTCTAGTGGGAGGTGGCCCTGCCCATGCAGGGGGGCTGGAACTGGGTGATATTTACGGTCTCTTCCTACCTAAGCCATTCTATGATTCTGTGGCAACCGTATTTTTTGATGGTAATGTCAATAAATTGCAACCGGGCACATTGCAGGGGTTCACACTATCGTGGTATGTCTGAATCTACCTCTAAAGAAAATGCAAGTAAATTAAGGCAAACAATTCTGACAAGCAATGCAGAAATTTGTCCGTCCTTCAGCCTGGTTTTAGTCAGTGGTTTGAGATAATTTATCTTTTTTTTTTTTTTTTTTTTTTAATTTTGTTTCTAATGGAAGTCAGTGACTTTGATCTTCACATTCTCTTGGGAACAGCTGTGGTGAACATCTGCTGCTTCCAAAGGCAAAGTGAGGTAATCCACTGAAGTAATCCCCATCATGCCCCAGATGTGATACCTTCCATAGCAATGTGCAGAGGGGTCATTTGGGAGTCTCTGCATTTCTTGTTGACTGAAATACCTCTTGTTTCGGGCTGTGTTACTTGGGCTGAGCTGAATTCTGAGGGCTTGTGAGTTTTTAGCACGAGGTTCGGAGTCAACATCCCAGCTGGGCAATGCAGAGAGCTGTGTTTCTAGGGATGCTAATTCAGTCACTCAGTATTTTTCAGTATGTTTTGTGGCATATATCCTAAAATAGGTAGGGATGTTTTGCTGCCTGCTTATCGGGAAGGAACAGGCACGGACTGTCTGACATAGGCAGTGGCTGGAGGACCTGGCATTAGCCAAGCGACCTGGAGCCGAACGGTTTGCTTCTGTACGCGCAGGGACTTGGGTTCAGAGGAGCTGAGACTTCTTTACCCTGCATGTGAACTTGGCCTGTTATCTTTGGGGTTTATTGCTGAATTTGTTTTCAGTTGCACAGATGACACAGGGGTTACAGGCATGAGAATGTCTCTCGTGAGCTTTGACTTGGTGATAACAACCGCTTTACTGTTACCAGTGCCACTGATACTGGAGGCAGGGAGGAGGGATCGCTGTTCGCAGCTCTTTAGAAGAGTAGCTTCAGGTTTTTGCTTGCACTTTGCTATCTGCTGTGCATTAGTGACATCACCTTCTAAATCTGCATGAATCTGTCCTTGCTGAGCTCCAGCCTTGCTTAATAAACTTGATGCTTACTCTCTTGGTAACCAAGATAACGTTCGGTGAAAGGGAATAGTTATCCCCGAACATCATCGGGGCTGTGCTCCATAGTAAGTGTCATCTCCTGCTCCGTACTTCTGGTGGCAGACCATTTAACCCTGATTTGGGCGTGATGTCGCAGAGGGTGAAAGTGTTCAGTTATTTTCCCTTCGGTCTGGGAGCCTGGTCCGGGGCACGTTCACTGGCAGGGCTGCCTTGCAGAGGAGCATCAGCTTGGAAGAGCCATGTTGCTGCCCGCTGTTGGAAACCCCCAGCACAGAAGCTGTTCTGGCCTTTTGATCTCGGTGATCAAAAAACATGGCTTAGGAGCATCTCCAAGAAACCAGTAAATGGCCTTGGAAAAGATGTCTTTGAAAATACTCTTCGGTTGGACTTCTTTTTATCTGGGCTCTCCTTGTTTGTCTCTTTCTTTGTTGCCATGACAGACAGAAACTTTCTTTTCTGTATTTACTTGAATGACAGGTAGGTCCTGTGTCATTTGATCCAGGATTTGGGACTTGAAAGAAAACAGAGATAGTTTTTCATACTGTTCAAGTCGACAATGCTAAGTGGCTGTCTCCTCAGTCATTACATTTAGGCAATCTTTCTCAAAAGAACAGGATTAAAGTATTCCTGGTTTCACACAGGGATTCAGCTTCCTGGCGTGCGTAGTTTCAAGTATTTGATTGTCAAAGATCTTAATCTTTATTTCTCCGTGCAAAATTGGGCACATTGAGTGGGGCCTTCAGCGAGTGCTGTCTTTGGGAGTGCTGCTGGCAGTGGGTCAGGTGCCCTGTGTTGGCAGTACCTTGACGTGACCAGAAAATACGGATGTGAATCGTGTCGTTATTTTACAGTTCAATTCCCACCAGCACCACCCCAGCACACCAGAGGACCTGTAAAACATCCTCAAACCTCCCTTTGATGCTGACAAAGAATCTGGCAAAGAAATGAGTTGTGCTGTACATGGTACAAATAATACATCTTAACCGGGCAGCCCACTGGCCCCTTGCCCTCTGGCTGGCGGGATGGACCAGTCGGTATGCCCAGACTGCAGTGGCTGGGAGCATCTGTAGGGATGAACACAACCAGTAGTAAACCAGTCCTGCACCAGATGGGATGCCCACAGCTGCTTGCTTTTCCCTAGTTTATTTTCCGAAGCAAGCAGTTTCTGTTTTCTTTGATACCTGAAATTCCAGTGCAAGTAGTTGTTGAAACAAATGACCCAACAAAAGCCCAGGGTCCTGTTGTAAGCTCCGGTAGCTTGTGCTGAGAAATTCTGGCTGATAACTGGCTGATAACATTACGTTGTGCTTTCTTCTTCCAGGGGCAGTAAGCCAGAGATGACTGACAAGATGTCGAGCTTCCTTCATATTGGAGATATTTGTTCTCTCTATGCAGAGGGCTCAACAAATGGATTTATTAGCACTTTGGGGTAAGAACAACTGTTCTCTTCTACTAAAGACATCCGTGAGAAGGCCTAGCAGATCTCAGCTAGCTGTCCTGAGCCTGGCTCCCAGGAAGCACTGGGTAAAGCAGGGTAGCTTTATCTACAGATCTGGGCCTGTGTTAAACAGAAGCTAACGTGGCAAGCTAGATGTCAGGAGGATGGAGAGCGTATCATGGCTACGCTGTGGTTTCGATATCCTTGGTGGGGAGGAAGAAGCTCGCCAAGTTAAGGTGTGGGTAGAGGGAATGAACACGAGCAAACGATATTCGTGTTGTTGTCTGTCCCGTGTCCATCCGTGTGTCCCGTCCTGTCCCTCCCTGCCCCTCCCAGTCAGGAATGAGTAGGCCCCAGTGCAATCTGGTGATTGGAAAAAAAGCTGTAGCATAGGCAATACGAGTAGGTTAAAAATAAGTAATATATGTATATACATTAAAAAAAAGAATCCCCGAGCCAAACCATTTATATACCGCTAATTTACCGCTATGACTAGTTTTGTCTTCCAGTATTGGAGGTGTCTCAGACAAAGAGAAGTGTTCTTCTCCAGTCAGAGGAGAAGATGTTTTGAATCTCCAGCTCGGCCGATGGGCAGCACCCCGGAGCTGTGCGGCAGCCGTGCCTTGCTGGTTCCTGCCCCCGGCGTGCTTCCCCCCCAGAGCTCCTTTGTGCTTTCTTCTGCAAAGACCTCGGCATAGGTGCTCTGCAGGAGAGTGCCTCTTAAGCAGCACGGAGCGCGTGCTACTTGGTTAAACTGAAAGTAGCCCTTTGCGTAGGAAAAGGAAGAGTTTGCAGAGAAAAGCCGTGGAATCGCAGCTGAGCTCTGCTGAGTGACAGGGTATGTTTTATTCTGCTCGACTGCTGCTGAGGAGACATCTCCTGGAACATCAGGAGCTGGCAGAGGAGCTGTGTACTGATTTGGAAGACCTTGCAGGGGGCTGGATGAGAAGCTCGGAGAGCACATCTGCCACCTTCTTTCAAAGCAGTGAGAAATTAGAGGGAGGGAAATAGCATGCATGACACATTGCTGTGGTACTTCAGTACTGAATGAGTAGCAAAGAAGCAACCAGGAAGCTTGATGATATGGTGAGTGGGCACGCACACAACATGCTCTTTCTCATTTTCAGTAGCCGTAAGGGCCTCAGGGTGGGTACAGTGACAGCAAATTTTTTGATGCCTACTGTCCAGATGCATCTGATAAATGGAGCTCCCAAGCAGGGTACAAAGACAGCATCCTGGTAAGTCTCTCAGCAGGAAACGATGGGCTGGAATCTCATCTGAGTGACTCCAAACTAACTTGTAGGTTTAGTCCTCTAGCTATTAGGATTCTGGAAAATAAGGGGGCAGAGAAGGAAGCAGACACTGAAGATGCACCATGATCTATTATAGGAAAGAGAAGAAAATATGGGATGCTGCCAGAAGGGAAAGAAGGTATGATAAAAGCAAGGGATGTAGTAAGTAGGGTTGGTCGAATAGTATTTGGCGAAGGTATTTGACAGATTTCCCAGGTACTCGTCAAATACGACAGGTACACTCTGCAGCACTCGACCTGCTGTGTAACTGGCCAAATACTATCTGCTGAAAACTGGCAAAATCAATCCAGCGGGTACTATCCATTTGGCTATTTTGTTTTTAATTCCTAGTACCGAAGCAAGTTTGGCAGTAAATGATTCCAGAACGAGTAGAAAGTTGTGATGTTATGTTGAACCCCGTACAGTGCATGATGGACATGATGGCTGTGGCTTTTGATGGCATTGCTGAGCAGATATTTTTCACCATGGGTAGTCCTTTGAGATGGTATAGGCCCTAAGTTCATGAGTTTTCGAGGCTTGATGAGATGTTCTCATGGCAGGTCTAAAGACCCCTTAGTGTGACGAGCATCCTCTTGGATTTGATTAGTACTGTTTTAAGGTAACTGCATTATATAATGGCCACACATCTTCTGAGCCTAATTTAAGCCAGAAATCCCAATTGCTATGTGAAACATGAAATGCATTATCATCTTAATAAGCCTTCATAATCAAATTAGTTTTGTCCCATATTTAATTTAGTCTTTGTCCTGAAGAAAATTAAAGCAGCCAAGGCAAGATTCGGTGTAATTGTGCTCTATACCATGTGGAGTTTTGACAGTCTTATGTCATAACAATGTGTAATGACTTGTTCGTGTGGCTAATGAAGGTTGAGAAACAGATACCACTTATACATTCTAATGTTGTTCTAAATCTTTGAAGAGTGTTCCTATTTAATATTCCTATGACATGAGTGTTGCTTAATCAGGACTTTACTCTTGCTGTTTCCCAAACTCAGTGCCATCGTCATGATGACTACCGGTGTACAATATATCCTCATTTTTTTTTGTGTTTTGGTTTGGTTTTTTTCTTCCACCCTGTATAATTTTTTTTCTTAATAGTTTGGGAAGTTCCTCTTTGCTTTCAATTAAATCCCAGGATGAGAGGGATATATTGCACTGAGATTATCACTGTGTGGGATGATCAGAGTAACCCATTTGACTTGAGATTTTATTATTTTTTTTTTTTGGCCCTTTGTTTACTAGGAGCAGGTGATTCAGACAGCTCAAATATTAATCCTACCATTCTTGTTTGAGCACATGTGTACATACAATACCGAATAGGGAGAAAAACCATGGGGAAAAAGCAATTTACTCTGAATGTTTGCATATGCAAATTTTAGATGCATAGAACTGTTGAGTCCACTTAGTCTCTCTGATCTCTTAATTTTTATGCACTTCTTTATTTTTCCTGAATTGTTGTCTCAGGATGCTCCCTGCATGTAACCAGCCTCTGCAAGGAACAACTCTCATATTCTAGGTCTCAGTCTTTCTCAAGTTGATTCTGCATGAGAATGGACCTCTCAAACCTTTCAGACCTTGGAGTTTTACTTTCTACTTCTGTGTAGAAAGCCTCTTTGACAGATTGGTTTTAAGGGCCCAGATGGAGTCATTTCAGATCAAATCAGAAAAGACCAAGCATTTGGTTAGAGCTGCACTTCCCCAGGTTGGAAATAGCGCTCGGTGGAAGCGCAGTTCCACCTCGCTCCGAAGCACGGCGAGGGCAGATGCTCCTGAACTGTTTCCTTTGGGATTCCAATTGACCCTGTGGGGTTTTTGCCAGTGTGTATTCCCAGGAAACTCTGTCCTGGCATTCCCTGTTGGAATCCCTTGGGTTCGCTCGTCCAGTTTTCCTCCTTCCTGCTAGAACAGGAGGAGGTTTGTTGGATCCCTTGACTTGCCTTGCATTTATGACTGGCGAGCAGGAGGGTATATTCGTGCCTTCCTTTTTCTCTGGGCAGTCATTTTTTATCGTGGCAGTTATTGTTTCTGCTCAAAGGGTCACAGAGTCAGTGTCCAGTTTACATAGTTGTCCTATTTTCCCATTCTCTACCCTTCCTATAAACACATTTGCAACGTAACTCAAATCTGTCCAAGAGGCAATAATTGTGCTAAGGCTGTCTCTCACCTAACTAGAATATGGGCTGTTCTGTCTGCACCTCAAGGAGGGGACATAAAGATGATGCAGTAAACAGGAGCAATGACTTATTTATTGTCCCGCCTATCCAGGAGCATAGCTCTGGGCAACAGTAAAAATTAGCTGCATGCTTCTTGGAAAGATTTGGCATAAGTTGGCATTTGGGGAATGTCTTCTGCTGAAGTGGCCACTCGGATAAAATCTTGCAAATAAACGACTTTGTGCTAAGAAGGATGCAGGTGATTGCCGGGGGGTTAGGATCTCACTTGCCTTCTCGTTTCTTTGCAGCCTTGTGGATGATCGGTGTGTTGTGCAGCCAGAAGCAGGTGATCTGAACAACCCACCCAAAAAATTCAGAGGTAAGTTGAGCAGACAGCTTCTTCCCCTTCTGCTTGGAAGTCGCCCTTCGTTCTGTGCGATCACGTGTAACTATTTTTCACCTCCGTGCTTTCTGCAGAGTTGTTTTAGTGTTGTTTTCTTCAACGAAGGGCAGCTTGTGAGGGAGAAAAGAAGTGTGAGTGTTGAAGTGAGTTCTGGGACTTAAAAAATTCACCTTTAGTGAGGTGGGTTTGCCAGGTGAGGTTGGCTTTCAGATCTGACCAAACTTACAGGGTCCCTCCGTTTCCTTTCTCTCCGTGCTTTTGTGCATGCCATTTAGTTACCCTGTACCAAACCTGTCCCAGGGAAGAGAAGAATAAAAAGAAGGAAATGTTTACAACAACTATTTTTGTTTGACCTCATTTGGTATTAACCACATTTGACTTTGCTCTTATTCTGCCAGGAAACTTCTGCGTAGTGATAAGAAATTAATGCCTACTTCTTTGCAGAGCTGGGCCAGGGCTGATCCGTTTCAGGAAAATCTCAAACAGGCAGAGAAGCACTAACTGGGAATTTAGTTAGAGAGTCTTGAGGGCTTTTTACCTTGTTTGGGGCTTTCTTGTTGTTGTTGTTGTTTTTACCTCTTGGTTGCAGCTTTTATCCAAAGAATGGCTCAGCCAGATATTCTAAAAATTGGATCCACCTTTTATTGCTGTTCTCAGAGGTAGCAGAACTAGCTGTCTTACTGCTGTATTGGTTGAATGGTGTCTCCTTGGTTATGGCTTTGCCTTTATCAAGGGCTCAGAATTACCAGAATTCTACTCAGGTTTGACCAGAACTGCAGATAATTGCCCTTGAAGTTGCCCTTGGAATGCACCTTTGTCCTGCTAGTTTGGTTTGCAGTTGGCTTGTGGTGTTTTTGGTTTTTCTCTTCTGTGACATGATGTATCATATAATGAAACTCTCTTTCTGTCATATTGCTGAAGTCTGGGGGTGCTTTTTGGGTTTTCTCCCTTTCTACTGGAAAACTACATAGCTGAGGATTGAAATACTGAAGAGGCAACCTGGGGAAGTTTTAGCATTCAACGTTAAGCTCTCCAGAAAAAGAACAATGGTGAACTGGAGCCTTGAGTTGAGGCATTTCTTGACGTTAACATCATATGAAAGAATAAAGCCAGATTTGACTCAAACCTGCTGGGTGCAGAAGGAGGTGGGGGGAGCGAGAGGGAAGAGAATGAGAAAAAGGCAATTCCTGCTAGCACAGTTTAGGAACTGCAAGTACAGAGAGACATTTGTCTGACATAAAACATTGTGGTTAGACATTGTAAATGTTCTCATATTACTTATAATTTATACACGGAGAAAGAATGGTGTGAACCTTTTCCAACCTTTGTAGTTACTTCACTAAAGCTTTCATGGGGACGCTTATGCTTAATGGCAACTGGCAACAAAAGCCATAAAATGTTAGCAGGCATTTCTGTTATTTATACACATGCTTCAGCAGTGTAGTCTAAGATAAAATGCTTTCCATGATAACTGTGTTGAGAAGTAATAATGAAGTTTATCACCCTGTCTTCAATACAAATGGAAAATACCTCCTCTTTTTTTTTTTAATTATTATTATTAAGGAGCAAAGGCACCCAGAGGCTTGTCTGGGATGTTGCATGGGAGGTCTGTGGCCAGGTCAGGAGCTACAGCCATGTCTCTGCAATCTCACTCGGTGGTTTTATGACACCTTGCAAAAAAATACCTCCCTTTCAAGTGGGACCCGGTCTTCCCTAAGGTGCATTTATCCAAACAACTGCATTTACATCTGGGATATGAAGCAACCATGGGCATCTGGTGGGTGTAGTTCAGTAGTCCCAATATTTCACTTGGTCATACTCGAGATTTAGTCTTCGTTGCACGGGCAGTGTCGCGGGAACAGCCCATCAGTAGCACAGGACACCTTTTGTACAGCAGCATCTTCTGGTGGGACGTGCTGAGGACATCTTCTGGTATCCAGTAAACTTTGTAGGAGGTGTCCACACTTGTTCAGTGATTTCACCCCATCCCTCCTAGTCATTGCAGCCAGCTGGGTATCGCTGCGCTTTGAGGCTTGAGAAGCTTCTTGGTTTGAACTGGGCTAGGTGCGGAACACTGGCACTGGGAACTGAGAAGTAGCCTTTGAAAACCTCAAAGCAGGACCAAGAGTAATCACATGTAAGTGACTCACATTATGACTTTACACAGGAGTGGAAAAATGCCTCTGTGGTATAACCTGTTTTATACCTGTGTGCAAATCCTCTTTCAAACCAGCTGTGCTTTGAGCTGTCCAGGGCCAGGTCAGTCACATCTGAAGCCACTGAGCGTGTGGCTTTGTGACCAATCTCAGGGATCTTGCTTTGGGCAGTATTTTTAACGGATGCAATTCTAAGCTGTTGTGAGCAGATATGTCTTGTGTGGGCAGATGTAAAATAGTTGTAAATACAATTTTCATGCTTAATCAAAGTGGTGAGAGATCTAGAAGTGAGACTCGCTGCTTAGATATGCATTCATGACTCCAAGAAAATTCAGTGTGAAGCTTCAAGCGTATATATCCAGTGGCAGAATTAATCCATCCTGCTTTTTTTTTATTTCTTAGCCATGGGTGTTTTGGGTTTAAAAAAGTCTCGTTACCTAGGCTACGCTTAATCAGTTGCATCTCGTGGCAGCAGCAAGGCCCTGGTCTAGAGGGTGGTGGTTTTTGTTTCCTCTCCACTTCAGACTCGTGAAATCCAGCAGAGCTGCTGTGCATAAAGTTGTGGTGTGCACGGACCATCCTTCTTTCTGGAGAGAGTCTCTGTGCTGCAGCCGAGGGTCCGTGCTGTCACTAGAGGCTGCTAACCTGCCTGGGGGTGAAAACAGTCCCTGCCTGGGGCACACCTTGGATAAAGCAAAGCTTTGGCGCTGGAACCGAGGTGGGCTTTGTGTGCTAGGGAGTCACTCCTTATAAAGATGTTGGCTTGGGAGTTGTCCTAGGGAAAATCCCGTGAGGGAGGCTTGATGGGTGTTCGGGGTGAGCTGGATGGAACGGGATGGTTTGCGGTGGCACGACTGGAATTGGGAGGGGGGAGCTGCTGGGAGGAGAAGGTGCGGAGGTGTCCTGAGGACACGGAGGCTTGCTCTGCTGACAAAAGTTATGGAAAAACCAGGCTGACGGATCAATCTGGCACTGGTGGAGCCCTGAACGAGGAAGCTGAGAGTTAAGATTGGATGGCGTTCAGGTAAGATCTGGAGTGCTGTCTAAAAGTATAAAGAAGACATTAAAAATATGGAAGAAAAAAAGAGTGACTAGCAGAGTTGGAAAGATCTCTAAAGGAAGGTCTTAGCCCAAGTTCCTGTGAGTCTTTACCAGTAGTTAGTTCACCCATCAAATGCTGTTGTGCCTCCAGCTGCTTAAAATATTGATCACTTGAAAAAGGCTGATTTATTTTTTTTTGTTTGATCACTTGAGGGTATGAAGTCTGATTATTTTATTTTTTTCTTCCTTTTTCCCATTCCAGTCGGAGGTAGACACCACCTGAAGTCAGCGGTTTGAGGTTGGATGGTAGTTATGGTCTGTGAGATTTCAACTGATATTTTTTTTTAATGCAGGCTTTCTGAGTCCACTTTTGATGTAGTGGTTTGTTGGTGTCTTGTGTTTTGGTTTGGTTTTCTCTAAATGTTTCTGTGGCACTGCATGTTTTCAGCTCCAGCTAATTCAGAAGTCCTTAAAACTACCTTGCAAAACTTTAAGGTGTAAGAGTACCTTCATTAGGGGCCTTATTTTTGAAAATGCTAATGTGAAACAGGATTTTACTTCTCTGCTCTGAATATACTGGGTACAGATGAGATTCCTGGAAAAAATCCTAGTTGTACAAAGTCACCGAAAAAAGAAAGAGTGTGAGAGTTCCTTGGTTTTCCGCACTGCTTGGAACAGGGGGGGAAAAAAAAGACCTTTTACATATTTTCTAAAGCTGGATTTGCTGCTCTGATCACCGTCTTTGTGCATCTGCATAGTGACTATAAACAAGCTTAATATAAATGACTTCATTATGCAGGGAGTTTGTGTGGAAAGCATGAGCTCCAGCTGCCCCTCGCGCTGGGCTGGAAGCACCCGTGTTGCGTTAGAACTCCCCCCTACTTCAGCAGACAGGGAGAAAACCATGCTGCAAATTCCAGTCAGACCTCGCGATAGCAGTGGAGCTGAAGCCGAGCCTGGGGCTGAGCCTCCTGTGCTGGAGCTGCCGTTCCCGTGCTGTGCTAGGGAGCCTGTGCCTTCCCAGAGGTTTGTGTCCTTTGCCTTCGGTTCGGATCGGGACGTAGCGCCGAGCCGAACGCGTTCGCTTCCTGCAAGACGCTGCTACTAGTCTGTCTGACAGCCTTCTGGGGAAACTCCTTCCAGCTCCTGGTGTGGGCTGCAGCTCTGCCTGCCAGCCATCCAGAGGCTCTGCAGGAGCCGCCTGGGACGCGGGCGACAAGGGCGCTCACTGGGTTAATTTGTCCAGCAGCTACCTCCTCCCAGAACATTGTTTTAGTAGTTGCTGGGCAACACTCTTTTTTTGGCAAGATGTTCAAGGAATGAACCCGTATCTGAAAACTTAAAATACCCTCATGGTGAAGCAGAAGAGGAGTAGTTCGAATTCTGTTTGTTCTTTTGATGCTAATCCGTGCTGCATGTGCTTTCTGAGGATTGCCTTCAGCCAGGCTGCCATGGGGCTGGTGCTGGGTGGGCTCTGCCTTGGAGCTACACGTTCATAATCAGTAGAAGAAATGACCTGGGTGCTACAAAGAGCCTTTAATATATAAATGAAAAAAATAATACCTACACACCCCAATTCTTTTGATGCCTTTCTTTTGAATTCCCACTGGGCTCAACATTGCAAGTCAATAAGCTTCTCCGTAACAGGAACGTTTTGAGTTGCTTGGGGTTTGGCTTTTTCCTTCCTAGCTTTGCCATCAGTGATCTGAAGTTGGTAGACTCCAGTTTTGCTTAAGATGAAGGAAACCATAGAATGTATGCAGCACTGTTAGAGGCTGTGGAGTTCTGTCGCATACGTACGGGGTTATTTAGCCTTATTTAGTCAATGCTAGCTTGTTTACAGTTTGGCATTAGAACTGAGATGAAGGGAGTTTTCAGTTGAAGGGTCGCATACGTAGTTTTCCCAAACACTTCAGTTTATTAAAAAAAGCCCTACAAAACAAACAACAACAACAAAAGAAAACAACAAGAGACAAAAAAAGAAGAAAAAAATCAAAATAAAACAAATACCAAGATTCTCTGCCTGTTAGTTCTGGAAAAATCTCAGCAGCATACAGAAGTGCACTTCCAAGGTTGTGAAGTAGTTCAGTGCCATACCCTGTACTCATCAAGAAGACTTTTTTGGTGTGATAGAAGCCTTCAGATACCGCGTGTTCAGCCTCAGGTGAGCGTAGCCTCAAGTGGTGCCACTCTCCATATGCTCTCCATGCAGACATTTCCAAATCTGCTCTGGTGAGAGAGATGGTATCACCTTGGGTTTCCTCTGACACTTGGACATGAAACAGTCTGCACCACTGACACCCTGCGTGTACTCGATGAGGTCGAGTGGGTGTTTTGCAGGGGGTTGAAGGCACGTTGCTGGAATGATGGTGAGAAGAGCAGGGGTGACAGACCTGCATGGCTGAGCTTGGGCTCTTTATTGAACACGCTGTTTCTAACGCTGATGAAATCTTTGGGTAGATTAATTATTAAGGTACCTAGATTCCTTGAAGGAATATTTAACCTGATGTCTAAATATGGCTTATTTTTTCCACTCTGATAACCATCTCTCAGCAGCTAAAATAGCAGGATTCGTTCGTCATGCAGGAGGCAGAACTTTTGAGAGTGCTGAGTTCAAAGTTTAACATGGTGATCTTGAAGAGAAATCCATCACTCGCAGTAGAGAAGTGACTCCTTTTCAGTTTTGAGATGTCCAAGTCAGACTAAAAAGTACTCCCTGAATATCAGAAGTAGGAAGTGAGACACCAGTACCTCTTTAATTAACTTCTCTGTTTTTTCCTAAGAGCCAAATGCCATTGAGAGAAAAAAAGTATGCTGCTGAGCCCCTTCTCAAAATGAGTACTAAGATCATGGGTTAGGTAAGCTCAAAACTTTTAGGGTTGCCACGATGGAAGGGAAACATGGTAAAAGTACAGTCTAATGCTGTGCTGGGGCCTTTTTGTGTAGGAAGAATCTTTCAATCTTGCTGAATTAGGATATAGTTAGAATATCCCAAATAGATTTTTTGCTGCCTTGATGAGGAATCCTTTAGTATGATTCCAAGTATTTATAGAACTGTACTAGAAAACTGCCAACTGCTAGTATGCTTTTGAATTTGCTGCCCTTTATGCGATGCAGAAATCCTGAGCGCTGTCTCCAAAATGCGAATCTTTAGCCCACCTCATCCTACGTACAAGCAGATGTTGCAGCCAATTGTCACTGTGGCATTTAGGTGTTTTAAAAAACCCAACCCCTGAGGAGTCACAAGTGTTGCATTTCTTACAGACGAATGTGCTTGTATATCTGCTGAAGCTTGGAAAACCCTGGGAGAGGAGGAGTCCCAGCTGAGAGTGGATGCACCGCTAATGTGAGCACAGCCAAGCCCCTCTCCTCTCTGTAGGTCAGGTGGTAGGCAGCGTGCACTGCCACCTTTGCTAGCCCTGCATGACTTCAGAGTCATGTCACAGACACCTCAGTCTAAGGCGTTTTAAACCACAGGTTTTGTGGTAGTGCCAGGGTCATCGATGGTGAAAAACGCAGTGGAGCTTTATGAACGCAGCTGGAGAAAAGGAGTTGGGTGGCCACTCTGTCCTGTAATTTATTTAAATGTGCAAAAGTAGCTTGTGTGGCTTTGAAATCCAGTCGTGATGGGATGCAGGAATCAAAGGTAAGCTTTCTTTTGTCACTGGAGAGTGACTCAGAAAGCTGCTTTTATTTAAGTTGCCTCATCTTTTGCAGTGCGGTTCCCTACCTGCCTGCTAAGAAAGACAGGTTTGCAGTCTCCACGTAGACATCCCACGGACATCCCAACTTCATGATGCCAATGTGCTTTGCTGAAAGAGTGAATAAATCATCATAGAATAGTTCAGGTGGGAAGAGACCTTTCAAGGTCATCCAGTCCAACCCCCCTGCAGGGAGCAGGGCCATCTGCACCTAGAGCAGGGTGCTCAGAGCCCCGGGCAACCTCCCCTGCAATGGTGCTAGGGATGGGGCAGCCACCACCTCTCTGGGCAGCCTGGCACAGGCTCTCACCATCCTCAGCATCAGCAATTTCTTCCTTCTCTCCAGTCCAAATCTCCTTCTTGCAGTTTACACCATCAGCCCTTGTCCTGTCCCAACAGGCCCTGCAGCAAGATTGACTGACTAAATAACGATTGGTTTAATTGGGGTAGTTTCACAGGGGTGTTAATTGTGTCCCAGTGATGATGTACCAGGACCATAATGGTGAATGTCTGCATGGCACAGATGATAAGAGGGTCTGTTTAACTTGGTGCAATAAAGCTGCCAATGCTGAGCAAGAGGAGGAGCGCTGGGACCTGCTTGGAATCCAAGGCACAGGCTGTGAAGATTGCCTGGGTTGCGTTCACATGCTGGTCTGTACTGAGGGGACTGGTCAACCAGCTTCCTGCCAGCTTCTGCTTTTCAAGGGCTTTCATCTTGGCTGTTTGGTACCTACGTGAAGGCAGAGCAAACCCCTTGGAAATGGGAAGTGCCCATTCACACGTGTAACTGGAATGCTGCACGAGAAACACCATCTGTTGGTTAAGGTACCACAGAAGAATGAGGTAGGAGACACTTCACTGAACTCCTGGTGTGAAGTTGAGTGTCCTGGGTGCTTTGTCCATCTGAAAGGTGTGGGTAGTAGCTGGGAACTGAGATGTTCTGTGCAGGATGACAGGGGCACTGCGCTGCTGGAAGGGCCGTGTCCTAAAAATGAAGAAATAAGCCCAGTACTGGTCTGACTGCTCATTCTTTCTCAACAGCTCTCACAGGTCTGAGTTTATTCCCCTGTGGAAGGATCAGGGTACTTCAGGTAGGATCGAGGAAGGGATTGCCAAACAGCAGTGCTTAGCTATGGAGTCGAACAGTACTGTTAATAAACCTAGCCCCAACCTTGTAGACAAAAGAGTACTGTGGCTTTGTTGCCATAGTTTCAGTGCAAAATCTGACCTTAGCTACAATAACATTCGGGTAGAAAAAACTAGCTAATCAGTTTTCTAAAATTAGTGTGTTCCCTAGTACATAAGCCAGTATGAGCAGGATATTTAATGAAATATTATACTTAGTCACAAGAGCCCAAGGGAGTGAAATGCCTCGATGGATTGTGGGGGTGGGGTGACATTGGTGCCTATCTTCTAATATACCAGAGTTATTAACATTTGTGGCTTGCTGAATATTTAGGGTAGCTCAACTGTTGTGTTCTCTGCACTTAATCTACTTCGCTTTGTTCTTTGTACAAGCTCTCAGTCTGTTCTGTGAGCTGGGAGGATTGAGATGCTGGTGAGGCTCATCAATACTAAGCACTTCCAGGGGACATTCAGATGAACTTCAGAGCTGGTGTTGTGCTTTTTCTACGTGCATCCCGAGCGCGTTGCAGTTGAAGGAGCTGTAATCATACAGAAGGATGTGAATACTGAAGCAGATGGATAAAGTCATGAAGCTTGTGGGGAAAAAAGCCCCTGTGTTATGAGGGAAGCAGTCTCCAAGGTTTTAGGTGCTGGACACCTTCAGCTTTTCACCGGTTGTCTAAAAGTGTTGAGAAACTTAAGGGAGAGATCCAGAGAGGCTGGGTGGTGAGGACTGGAATGCAAGATATTGCCATCAGCCCGGAGCACCTGACTCCAGAGGGTGTTTATTATGCCTGAGGCTCACTCATCTAACCTTGGGTGAGATTGTATCCCACCAAGGTAACCTGGACTCCAAGACTGTTTCCTGGAAATAAGAGAACGGTGGTGAATTACCAGGCTTTCTTATGTGCAAGTTGGTTCTTTGGGTATTAATGTAAGAAAAATACATAATACAAAGATGAGGGGCGGGAAGCCAGGTGAAGTCTCTGTTGTTCTCTTTGAATTTGAAGTGGAGTGTTTCCACCTGGCTGAACAATAGCTTGCATGGCTTCCTGGACTCACCAACATGCTGATTATTTTTTTTTTAATGTCACTGAGGGTCTTACAAGGTAGTTGGCAGGGAAGGAAGCTGAACTGCCTCCCGCAAGCCTGATGTGCAGTGTCGTGCGTGTCCTGTTGGCACTACCGAGACGAGAGCCTCTGTCATCCAGGTCTCCATCGTACAGCGGTGAGCAGCGGTCCCTTGGTGCTTGAGAGGTACCAAATGTGTGAGGAGAAGGTTTAGGAAGGAGTGTCTGAAGCATCTGAATGCCTTTTGCCAGCTTGGTGGTAGCGTGTCTTAGTTCTGTTAGCCGGAGTGAGTTACTAATGGATCGTCACCGCTTCTGGCAGTGCTTCCCAGTTAAGGTTACAAGTGCCTGTAATTAGTCAACAGCAAGTGTAATTCACTTGATGAATTCCCTGAGACTTAGCTTCAGACGGGTGTGTAGGAGCAGAAGCATTCAGTGGCAAGCACAGTGGAGTTTGATTCAGAGCAGCACGCTGGGGCTTGCGTAGCTGAGCTGTCAAACAGATCTACTTGGCTCTCTTGGTTTTGCTTCTGCCACACAGAGCTTATGGTTCCAGCACAGTCACGGGAAGGTGTGATCCATGTTCTTGGATATTCTGATTCAGATTTGGTTTAGCATGTTTATGCTTCAGGGTTTCTATTTTTCAGCCTTGTAAACCCCACTGCCTTCCCCAGTAAACTTGAGGAGACCACCCCTAGCTTTCACTTCGGCAGAGGTATGAACGATGTCCTGCAAGTTTCTTCCCATTCACGTTTTTTATGTGACCCAATTGGATTTCCTCCTACCCTTTGACTTGGTGTGGTCCTGAGGTGTTTCAGTTTTCAGAGGGAGGCAGCTAAGAGCACTGGGACACCCCTGAGGGTCTCTCTCATCCCTGTCAAACTTTTCAGAGTCTGTTCTGCACAATCTCGCTTCTCTTTTGCTTTGAGGATGGGGAGAAGTTCTGTGCTGCTTGCAACAGCAGCAAGTTAAACTAAAAGCTTCAAGAGATGAAAAATATTTTCCATTTAGGTTGTTTACTGAAGAAGACAAGGGGTAAATATGCTGAATAACCACACCCAGGAGGTCTTACAGGTGCTGTGTCCGAGTGTCCCAGGGAAGCCATTATTCAGAGAGGAGCCCATCCTCAACCCAAAAGTTCAGTCACTTCACTGGTCATTTTCTGGGTGGCCTGATCTTCGCTGAGCAAGAGTCCTGTCTGAAGCGGTGGTATCTCCTCAGCTCTAAGCTCAGGAAAGTTATGCTGTAAGTGCTTCTGTTTGAGAGGAGTCAGAAGAAAAATGGTGAGGCTGCCAGCATAGCTAACCATTAAAATGTGCTGTTGGGAAAGCCAGACCTTGCCAGTTGTCTCCAGGGAGCAGTTGGTGACACTCGCATCTTCCTCCAGTCCCACTGTGCCTCTGGAGATTGCCTACCCCATCCTCCTCACGTGGGAATTTGGGTTGGTCTTTCAAGATGAAGTATAGTACTTAACATGTCAACACCTGAGTGCAATTTCTCTTCTTCAATTATTGATGTATTCATAGCACCTCCAGCTGAGTTCTTCACATTGCTGGGAGGAGAGCAAGGGGCTGCAGCTCATCTGTCAGGCTCCTTGTGGTTTGGGACCTTTCGTATAAAAATAGCCAGTTTTTCCTTCATAACTTCAGTGTTTGTGATTCAAATGCTAGGAAACAAACGAGTTGTCCGTGAAGGCTTTTGCTTCTGAAAACGACATTGCATTTCTTGTGGTCCAGAAAAGAATTTGCTGCTTTGAGGTCAGGCTTGAAAAGCACCTGCTGGTTCTCTAAGAGTAAACTGTAAACTATCGCTTTTTCCTTGCTTGGTAACTGCCCAGCTGGGGTAGGGGGTTGGAAAAATCCTGGGCTAGCATTTAGTGCCCTCTAACAAATGCAACCAGTATAGAGAAGCCTTGTGGTTGTCAGCTAGAAGTAGTATTGTTTGTAAACGTACCTATGCTGATTTTTCTCGTGTGCTGCTTTAAAACAAGAGGCATATTCAGGAGGCTGGTTTTTACGTGCTGCCCTTGCCTTTCAAGCTCCCCACTTTGTGGCCTTAGCAAAGGGCAAAACGTGCAGGGCATTCCACACAGCTGGGTGGAAGCTCAGGTGGAGGCTTTCTGCCAGCTGCCAGCTGGTACCCGAGCTGTTTGTGCCTGTGCCTGGTCCGGATGCAGCTCCACAGAGATGCCGAGAAGCAGGAGCTGGGGAGCTCGTACCAAACGCTGTCACCCCGCTGAGCAGCTCAGAGCGTTTAGGTTGGCGTGTCTCACGTGTGTCTCCAGCACTGAGAGAGCCACTGCAGGCTGACACCGAGGGCAGCGTTCCTCCACAGCTCTGTTCTAATGGAGAAGCTAATCCTCAGTCAAGTAAGAGTTCCTTACGTGTCAGGACTCACACTTCCTTCGAACCTCCTTTGTGAAAATAGTCAGTGCCGAGCTCTGAGTGTTGGCAATTATCATCTGTTTTGATTATGTAACGTACAGAAGTTCAATGAAAACATAACTCCTTGTGTTTTGCTTGCAGAGCCTTCCTGTAGCTCTCAGTGAGATTTTTCAGAACCAGAAATCACCTCCAAGCTCTGCTGCCAGCAGAGAAAGAGTGACGCTGCTAGGAAATGCTGCTGCAGGATCCTCTCCTGCTTCAGCTAGGACAAATGATCTCCGAGTCAGACTGTATTAAGGGTGCAGAAAGCCTGGCTTTGCAAAAGCAATCTGGTAGCACTTAGACCTTGTATTTAGTGAGTGTCAGCCCTTTTATTCGTCGAGGTTAAAAATTATACAAGGAAAAAATAAACAGTGAACTTGTAGGCATGAGGAAGTGTGAGAGCTGGGTGAGGGAGCAGCCATCCTGAAAAGGAAAAAATCTTAGCTGTATCTAGAAAAATCCTCCCCCTCCTCTTCAGAGCAGCACATGATCTCCAGACAGCACCAGTTGAACAACCCCGAGAGGCAGTGGTTCTGGCTGGTGGTGGCCTGGCAGGCTCTGGGACCAGCACAAAAGGGCTGGTTTGTGTTAGGGATTCCAGTCCAGGATTGCTGCTTATGCCAGAAAGCTGTGTTTTATTTTCGAAGGCACAAGAATAGATCTCGGTATCATGAGAATGTATCCAGTACCTGTGCAAAAAGAGGAGTAGCTCAGTCCCCTCTCTGCAGTGAAATTGTTAGGACCTGGTGTTGCTGGGATGCTGAAGGTGGCCAGAGGACTGAGCTGGGTATTTACTTCAGTGCTTTTCACAGCTGCTCCCAAAAGCAGCAGCTGCAGGACTGATCTGGCCAGTGCTGCATCAGCCCAGCCTGGACATGCTGATAAATTGGCACCAAAGGCTTCAAAGAGAGGCTGAAGAACCAACCAAAATGATGCTGCGATTCCAAGTGCTGGATCTGTCATCTTGTTTGGTCACAAATGGCTTCAGAACAGAGACGACTTTCTCAACGACAGCGTTGCTGTGTGAATTGGACTCGATGTGCTTGTCAAAAGCATCCAGGTGCCTGTGACCTCTGTCCTGTCCTAACATCAATATTCAGCAAAGGTGCTTTTCAGAGCGTACGCATACACACCTTACCTGGGAGTTGTGCTGGCTCAACTTCTGCCCTTCAGAAGTCCATTTTCCATCCTGATTAAAAAGCAAATAACATATCCCATAATCATGTGATCGTGACGGAAGCTGATGTGGAACTTGAGGTGCTGCCCTGTAAGAGTAACTCAGTGGTCACGTTTTCCTAGGAGACTAAAACTGCATCTTTGCTGGTGGGTACCGGGGTGCTGGGCTGTGGAGAGAGGCTGGTGACTGCGTGCCCTGCGTCTGCTCCCACCTGAGCGATGCAGGGGAGAATCCTCTTCCCCTGCTGCAAAGTACGTGCTCCAGACAGGAATGGCAGCACCCTCCGAGCTCTTGCCTTAGGGGTTGGAAGGTAAAGTCTGAAGGCAATATGGATTTTACAGCTAATTCCTGCTTATCATTGACAGCTTTTAAAATAAGTGAAGAATTTATAGCCTCCCACTCCTTCTCAGGCAGATGGCCTTGGTCATGGAGAATGACAATGAGGAGAAGAGCCTTCAAATATCATCTACAAAACTTAATTCCAAATATATATTTTTTTTTTTTTTTTTTTCCATATGCTGTCAGTTACGTCCTGAAAGTTTTTGTGTTTTGTGAAGATTTGGGAAACTTGACAGATGATAATTCTGCTCGGGGATCAGAGTTTGTCTGCAGAGAACTCTTTGGAATTGAACAGCTCAGTCTCCTCACGGGTTCCCTTGTGTGTGTATATACACAAATAAAAACTTCAAGAGAAGGGAGTATGCTATGTAGGTGATTTTATATTGAATTATAGCAGCTTATGTTATGAATATCCACTCATATTTCACATAATCTTTTGATCTTAGCAATTAAACGTCAAGCAAAATACTCATTTTTACCTGATGCAGGAAATTGAGGATGTTTTCCTGTTGGCTTGTGTTTAGTATTTCACTGAAGTTACCTTGAAAGGTCAGCAGCTGTCACCATAGCTTTTCACTCCGTGTGTTCAGGACCTTGAAGGCACATGGGTAGCAGAGAAAGCCCCACAGGGATGAGCCTCAGCAGCACCCCAAGCCCAGCACCCCTTAACTGGGCAGCAGAGGGGATGGGGAGAGGGGAAAGCTTTTGAGAAGACAAGAAGTTCGTGTGGGTTTATTGAGAATAACTGAATGTTCACAATACAACTGGAGAAAATATTTTATTCGTGTAACTCCTCCAAAAATCCTTTATTGAAAAGAATATGGAAACATTGAAGTTGTTCACTTGATGAAACTCCAAAGGGGGGGAAAAAAACCCACCAAAATTGTGGAGAAACAAAAGTTACTGGGGAAAAAATGGCTTTGCAGAAAAAGTGGTTCTCTAGATGCTTTCCAGGGGGAAGGGATTTCTGTTTGCAGAAACTTCGTCCTTCCAGCTCCCTGTGTCAGAGCTTTTGCAGACCTTTGTGCTGTAGTGAGGACCCGGGTGAGCCTTTGCTGAGCGTTGTTCCTGCTGGAGTTGCAGCTGTCTGGTAACTGGGCAGGGACTGAGCAGAACTCTCTGCTTCTCATGCAGAAGTCAGTCCATCTTGCTGTACCTTGCTTCCCCTTATGGGATTGGAGTTAAACCTTGTGTTGGGAACTAGACATTGAAGTGCTCAAGAAAAAAAAGGGGGGGAGGTGGGATAGAAAAAGTGTCAGGAAAATGATTTGCAGCCTTAAACTCGGTAACTTCAAAGGAGAAAATTTCATCCTAAAGAAATTTTGAAGGGCTTGTCACTGAGTGTTCCTTCCTTCGTGTTGTGGTTAAAGGCTCATTTCAGAAAACCAGTGATCCAGGTACTTTGAATATCTGTTCAGTTCACATGTGGCTCCTGATGGAAGCCCGAAAAGTTTTCTCCCACCTCCAAAGCTATTTTTTATTGGTGGGTACTTTATTGGAAGCATCTTCTGCACCATGCTAATTTCAAACGTACTTGAAATATTTAGATTTTTCAAGAAGTTTAAAGTCTTAGTACCCCGATACTTATAAACAAGTGCTCTTTCTACTTACTAATGCGTATTATTTTGCAAATGTGAAGATAAATTTATCTAGTTTTAGCTGTACTTTCTTTTGTTCCTGTATTTGAAAGCGAGTCTCCAGAAAGAGAGCTGAGATATTGCAGTGTAGTGCTGGATTGTGCTGGTTTCAGTATGAAGGTCTGAAACGGTCCTTGGGTATTTTTTTGATGGAATCAGTTAACTTGAAGAAATGAACCTTTCCTCCTGCCGTGCTTTGGCCTCCTCAGATCTGCGCGCTGGTCAGACGGTGCCTTGAGTAGTCCATGGACATCCTCACGGGCATCAGCATGACTGCCTTGTCTTCCTGGCTGTCACCTCGGGTAAATCCTTCTGTGTTCCTCTGTATAGTGCTACGTGTTCGTGAGGACGAGATCTGCCTTGTTCTGTGTCCTGAAGCTCTTTGCTTGGGAATGGTGGGGGTTGCTTGGAGAGAGCTGGTTCTGGATGGAAGTTGTGCAACATCAGTTGAGTGGCCTGGGGAGAGATGTTCCTGAACACATCATAGGGAATGTTTGAGCAAAGCCTACACTAAGACACACAAACCAGGACTGGTGGATTGTACAGGAATGAACTGTGTGAATCTGCTCTTCAGTGTGGTAGGGATGACATGTGTCGTTTTATCCTTCTTTGATGGACAGAAGCTTGAAGGTGGTGGGAGGAATAGATGATAGCAAGCCAATATTTGTGATGATAAAAAAAATTAATGTGTGTAATGGAATAACCCTTCCTTAAGATGTAGTGATCTACAGGACAACTTCTCTAACAGTCTGAAATTGAGCTTTGTCAGGCAGCATCCTGTGTGGGTTTTCTGTGCTTCCAAGTCTCTGGCACAACCAGCTGTCAGGTTGGGCTTTTCAGATTCCTATGGAGCTAGTCCAACCTCTTGATGAAAATTTCTGCAACTTGACTGAATCGCTGAAGTGGACATCTTGCTTTGCAGTGATTCCTGATGACTAGCATCATGCTGGTGCTGGATCTGAGGACACAGAAACCATGTCGTATTCCTTTTTCTCTGTATTTCCCTGTTGGTACACACAAGTGTTGCCATGGAGGAGAGCGTAGGGTGGGAGTAGGCAGGAACCAGCTGCTTTAGGGCCACGCTGGGAGGAAGACTGGGGGAGGATAATGCATGAAGTCTGCTCTTGCAAACAATCCGAGGAACTTCGTGCTGTCAAGCGCTGCGTGCGTTTGTTAGGGAAGAGCTTTGGAGGAGCGTAGGGAAGGGTGGGCCTTCTAAAGGGGGAAAATGGTCTTGTTCTCTGGAATAAGGTTAGGGTTTAAGAAGCTAATTAGTATTCCATGAACCACTTATAGTCTTTCATAGTTCCCTGTTTCCATGACAGGTGAAGATCATGGGAATATAATTCGTTGCATAGAAGTTGGTACCAGCTGATAGCTTTTGGTTAAGTCTCACAATCCTTCTTTCTTCAAGTTCTTCCTTTGACTTACTGTGTAGTATCACTGATGCTCTGATCCTTACAAAGACAATAATGGATTTGTGCCTTCAGATTATCTAATGTGCAGTTTGTGTATTTGAAAGGAAAAGCTGCAGGTATTTCAGATGTTTTCCAAGGGCAAAGAGAAGATGTGTTCGTTGTCTTGAAGCTCACCTTTTAAAAATCCAGAGACGTGGTGGTCAGGTGAATTTAAACCTTGCTTCTGGTGACTTCCTTTTTTATACTGTGACTTACTAATATTGAAAGTCAATAAAGGAAGTCCCACGTGTTCATCCAGATGTAAAAGCTCAGGAAATTACAAGTAATCAACTTTTCATGTATACGTCAGTTGGCTTTTTGCTTCACATACTGTACCTATCCTCAGGTGTTTGGAGGGGAGGCTTTGTTCTGCTTTTATCTGTTACCTTTGAATAAGGTCCAGATATTTAATCACTAGAGTTGGCACTTTCTCTGATGAAGCCTTTGGATAGCATCAGTGCCTGGGTTTCATTTATGACTCGCTGAAACACTCTCTTTCTGAACTCCCGGGCGGAAGCTATTTTCTGAGCACCTCTAATATCAGGAATAGTCACCATCCATCTTTTGTAGCTGGTGTCTGGTTCATTGGGTGAGAGTCGCTTCTTGGTTCAGGAGACTGATGTGCCTCTTTCACAGAGACTGATGTGCCTCTTTCTCCAGAAGCATGTGTTAAAATTGCGGTGGGTAAAGCTTATCCCTGGGGTCTGCAGAGGAGTAACGCAGTCAAGAGCTACCTCTTGTTAGGGCAATTTTCCTCTGGAGTCAGAAACCCCGGAGGCGTTGTTGCAGAGCCTCCTCCGTGGCAGAGCTGGCCTGGCACGCTGCACCGAGTGCTCTTGTAGCTGTCGCTGCCAGGGACCATTTTTTTAGTGGTGGAAAAGAGCACCTGGCACCGTAAGGGGTGAAATGGCACCGTTCAGATGGCACCGTTGCTGTAGTGCCCGTGAGCTCCTGTGCCATTGCCAGCAGAGCAGGAGGGGGCTGCAGTGATTTTCTAAACGCTCCGTCACGTCCGTGGAACCAGCGGGGTTAGCTCCTTCCCCCAGAGTGTTCCTTGGCCCGTGTTTGGGGCTGTCTGGGTAATGAGTTGCCATTTCAGGCTGTCCCAGCCTCTCCCCACCAAAGGATTCCATCTGCCCGCATCGTGGCTCCGTTCCACTCTGCAGACCAGCCGTTCCAAATCAGCATTATCAAATCCATTGGAGACAACTGGGGTTTTTTTAGTTGCTTCTGCTGTTCCTGCATGCCAGGATCTTGTCTAGAAAAGGAAAATGAATCTGAAACCTGATTAAATTAATCTTAAACCTGTGAAATCAGGGCAGAAACCGGTTTTAATACAATTATGATACAAAAAGCAATTGAAATAAAAAAGACAGTCGTTGAAAGAAATGAAGGAAGGCAGAGTATCAGATGCTGCTCAAGGAGGACTCCAGTGCATTTCTGTGAGCTGTGAAGGTTATTCCTGCTCTGGGGCTACTGACAGAGGTGGTATTTGTGATTCCAAACTGCTGTCTTTGCTGACTCGGTGCGGATACGAGTGTAGGATGTTGCTCAGACAGTGATGCAGCTGCTGTTATTTAATAGCTCTCACCAGCCCATCCATCACTTCTGAATCCAGCTTTCCTCTGTGCTGATTGATATGTTGTCATGATGTCAACAAGGCAGCTTGAAAGATGGCTTAAAACATTGAAAATACCTAATTATTGTTCTTTATGGAAAAGGACTTGTTTTAAATGTGTGTAGCACTAAGTGGTTTCAATACAGGTGTTTTCTTTAGACTTTCCAGAAAGATTCAGGTAGGGGTGTGTGCTGTGGTGGCAACGGGCATGCCTTGAAGGTGAGATGGTAACACACAGCCCTCTTTGGCACTCCCCTTGGCAGAGCAAAGCCCTTGATGCACCGTTGTTATGGCCATGGAATCAGAGAATTCCTTTCTTTGGAAAAGACCTTTAAGATTGAGTCCAACCATTGCCCCAGCAGTGCCAGGGCACCACTGCCCCCTGTCCCTCAGCACCACAGCTCCATGGCTTGGAAACCCCTCCAGGGATCATGGGGACTCCACCCCTGCCCTGGGCAGCCTGGGACAGCCCTGGACAACCCTCAAGGGGAAGAAATTGTTGCTCAGCTCCAACCTAAACCTCCCCTGGGGCAACTTGAGGCCGGTTCTTCTTGTCCTGTCGCTTGTTCCTTGGGTGCAGAGCCTGACGCCCCCCGGCTCCAGCCTCCTGTCAGGAGCTGTCAGAGCCAGAAGGTCTCCCCTCAGCCTCCTTCTCTCCAGGCTGAACAAGCCCAGGTCCCTCAGCTGCTCCTCAGCACCCTTGTGCTCCAGCCCCTTCCCCAGCCCCATTGCCCTTCTCTGGCCACGCTCCAGCCCCTCAGTGTCTTTCTTGAAGAGCCCAAAACTGACCCCAGTGATGTTCACACTGATGTGTGACCTCGTCAGTGCCCGGTCCAGGGGGACAATCCCTGCCCTGGTCGTTCCATTACAAGGATCAATTAAAGGCTGTGAAGACTTTCATGTCTCACTGTTAAGGATAAACTCTTATCAGCGCTGTAGTGATAGCCACATAAAGGTCTAATCATCCCTTTCCCCCCTCCAGCATCTCAGCCCTGACTGTCAGGTGCCAGGCTAATGCACAGATTTATCACCTTTCTGCAGCTGGCAGGAGAAGGGGCTGCACCACACGGATCCAGCTCTGAGAAGGCGACAAGTCATAGGCTTTGAATTTCAGTGACTGGTAAATACTGTGTTCTTGAAGGTGAACTGGCTTAGGAAGCAGGATCCAGGCTTGAGAGCACGGGGTGGGTGCTCCTTGCTTGGCTTTGGCAGAGTGTTGGCTGCTGCAGAGGAGCAATCCAAACCAGAAAACCCGTACAGCAAAAGGAGAGCCCCTGCCTGGGCTCATGCAGCTCTTGTGCCAGAGGGTAAGAAGCCTTGAGGTCCATCTCTTGCGTGTTCCTACAGTGGTGTCAGCATAATGGGGTTCTTTCTTGGTTGCTCCTGGCTCCAGGATTTCAGGGAAATAAAGCATAGTTGACAGCACCTAAACCCAAGCTTCTTGATCTGCTTAATAGTTGGCTCAGAAGTTAAAGAAATGAAACAGATGGCCTCCTTTGCAGGTACGTGTGAACTCCTTGATTTATTTTACGAAGTTTTGGTGTTCCTGTCACAGGCTGTTACAGGCTGTTCTCCGGGGACGTAATGGGTCGGAGAAGCTGCTGTGTCCTTTGGCAAATAGACACCAGGCTAACAGGGAGTGTTTATTCCTGCAAAAGGCTTGCACTGGGAGCCCGTATGAAACATCCCTTGGAGATGGATGGTAGCGTGGTGTTCTTTCTTTTTCTGGAAGATAATGAAGTAGTAGAGCAGGCTAAAATAAATTGAATGACATCTGTGTGGGTTTTGTTTGTGTTTTTGTTTTTTAAAAAAGAAGAAACCCAACTCAAGTTTCTTTTGAAGTTGAAAAATGCACAGTGTTCTCCATAGCAACTCCGCTGTCGCTGCGCGTGTCCTCGCCTGGTCGCTCTGCAGAGCAGGGCGATGTGGTTTTGCATCTCGGGCCTCCACAGTGCACTTCTCAGGTTTGGGTGTTCTGGGTTTGCCCGCTCAGGTGCCGAGCACTTCAGGTGGAGCTCCGTGCCCCATCAGCATCTCCTTCCAGACACAATCCGTGGCTAGTCTGTTTAGAACATCTTCATCGCGCTGCGTTCAGCATCCACCCCCCAAGACCCCAGCCGGCCCGTGCTGCTCCTCCGGGAGAAACCCTGCCATCATCGAAGGGTAGGTAGGGCTGGGAAGGGACCCCTGGAGATGATGGAGCCTGCCTTCAGGCCTCTCCTGGCAGGCTCCCGCTTCCGCTCGCGGTCGCCGGCCGTTGGTGTTCCCACTCGCAGGCCGGTGGAGTGCAGCTGGCTCGCTCCCGCTGCTCCCCTCCAGCTCTCTGGCTCCCTTCTCCAGCGCGGCTCTGCCGCTTTGGCTCCCGGCTCTCGCTGCCCTTATTTGGTCAAGCAGAGCTCTTCAGCTCTTCCTGGATGTGTTACGAGTCGAGGGCCTATTCTCCACTTTCGTTTTTGGTCTCTAAAGCTATGGCCGGCGGTGGAGCAGCGGTGCTGGCCCGGCTTCAGCCCGCAGCGCCGTTAAACGGGAACACTGTGCTTTTCAGGGGTGCTCGGGAGCGGTTTGCTCCCTGCTGTGGGATGCTGTGGGATGCTGTGGGATGCTGTGGGATGCTGTG
>JANVCC010000038.1:2016276-2047546 GCA_025345505.1 Todiramphus chloris collaris | reverse complement strand
GATGCTGTGGGATGCTGTGGGATGCTGTGGGATGCTGTGGGATGCTGGAGTGCTGCTGCAGGCAGCCCGAGCAGAGCCAATGTATGGCATGTATGCTGCGAGGGTCTATAGACCTCGCCAGCGTAACGTGCTTGCTAAAACGACAGCCGGAGCGCGAGTTGTACGACGGGGTTACGGAGAGGACTCGGCCACGTTCGGATGAGCTGCGGGATTTGTTGGTGGCTCCCGGGAAGGGGGAGTGGTGAGCAGCCACCCAGTCAGCTCCCAGTCGCTGTGCTGGAGAGGCTTCAGCCGGGACATCTCTGGGCCCCTGCCAAGAGGATGGTGACTGTTTAGAGTAGAGAGGGGGAGAGGGCCTCAGTGAGTGAGGGGAAAGGCTCAAGCTAAGCCAAGGAGCAGAAAGCAAGGAAGAAAGCTTTCAGACCCAGAAAGCAGAGGTGGATGGGGGTGTCAGGCCGTTTGCCCGGGAGCACGGCATGGCTCAGCAGCAGGACTTGGCTCTTTTCAGCTCCAGGGTGGTGTTCCCTATAACCAAGGCAGGTCTAGGGTTTTGGCATTTGCTCTTCAAACAGCGTTGCTCAAGTTCCACCTATAGCCAATTTACTGGAAGTCTGACCGTTTGTGTGGCAGCACGGGCCTTAGGGATGCTCTCTGCTGCTGCCACGCTGCTGGTAACAGCATCCTTCACAGGATGTCCTCTGCCAGCTCCACAGAGGAGACAACTTGGGAATATGCTCAAAAGTCCCTTGAAAATTGAAGAAACGATCTGAACGATGCTTCTGCAGTTCAGTGGGGGCTTATATCGAAGTCTGCACTTCGCTGCATCCAGGGAGGAGGAGGCTGGGCACATGTGGCAGCGTGGTAGGAAGGGACAAAGGTGATGGCTTTAAACTAAAAGAGTGAGGCTGAGACTGGAGAGAAGGAAGAAACTTTCCACACTAGGGTGGTGAGAGCCTGTGCCAGGCTGCCCAGAGAGGTGGTGGCTGCCCCATCCCTGGCACCATTGCAGGGGAGGTTGCCCGGGGCTCTGAGCACCCTGCCCTAGCTGCAGATGGCTCTGCTCCCTGGGACTGGTGGGACCAGGTGACCTTGAAAAGTCCTTTCCAACCCAAAAGGTAGCCTCCTGTGAAAGGATCCGCAGATTGAAGGAATCACAGTTTGAATAGGAGCCGTCAATGCTGTGCTGTTACAAAAAGTGCAGTTGCTGCCTTGGAATATATAAAAAGAAACATTGCCAAAAGACGTAGTATTTATTTTTTCCAATTTTACTTCCTGGCAGAGCCTCAAGTGAAGTATTTTGTTTAGTATTGTACCTCATACTTCCAGAAAGATATGAGCCAGCTAGAGAAAAATCCAGAGGAGGGTAATGGTCAGGAACAAGAGCGATTAATCTTGCATCTTGGTAGCTGTGGGACAGGGATGGAGGAGCCTGCAAACACTGCTGGGAGACAAAGTTCTGTTCTGCATGCCCACGTGGAGAGGGAAAGCAGTAACGGGCTTAAATTGCAAAAATAAATAGGTTAGCTGCAGAAATAGGGGAGTGTAGCAGCAGATGATGTCAGGAGCTATGTCAGGAGTGGAGTAGGCATAGTTAATTCTGCCTTGGGGAGGGAGGGATGAGCTGAGTAAGCTTTGTGGGGGTCTGCCAGTCCTGTGAGCCTGGGGTGCTGGCAGTTCTGCAGAGGCAGGGCGGCCAGAGACTGGGAAGGCAGCACTCAGTGCAGGAGGAGAGAAACAAATAAGCAGGAATCCCATTCATCATTAGCCTAAGGAAACCTAAAGCACAAAATTCAGTTTGATTATTTCTTCTGTTCTTCCAACCTAGACTTCAGTGATGTTATCAAATACCGAGCTTCCCTGTATCTTGTGGTAATGGGGGTTTTCTTTAAGCCAAATGCTTGTAAAAGCTGGAAATCAAGTTACTTTGTTGAACAGCTGAAAAAAACTGCCTTTTGTTTTGTGTGATGCTGTGGTGGCTCGTTTCTTATGCACACAAAGCTCTCTTAAACAGGAACCACTTTGATTATGCTGTTCAGGCACATCGACTTCTAGAGCCCAACTCTGTTCCTTCCAAACTGGTGTTAGAAATTTGCTCTTTCTTGATCTTCCTGTGCTCGGACTGTCCGAGCCATTCCCTGCTGCCTGCCTCCACTTCCTGACCCATTTTCAGCAGGAATTTTATTCCAGAGAAGCAGGAACAAGTGAAGAAGCAAACATGAAAATGAAACCCCAGGGCTGAGCAGTCAAAATAAAAAAAAAAAAAAAAGAATCTTTGGCCAGCAGATGAAGATAGTTTGGGTTGCTGCCGGGGTAAAATGCTACTGATGTGGACTAAAGAGGCTTTAAGATTTTGAGGAAGAATGTTCCAGGGTTTGTGTTTTAGTGCCTTGCAGGGAGATTTATCATGGAAACTATGAAACAGGAGATAGGGATGGCTTTCCGAGTCGAGAATATAGCTCTCAGGGCTGGGGCAAAGGCTAAAGCCACAACAGCTTACTTGAGATTGTTTCTGCAACTCTTATGCACATTAGTTTGCTGAATTGCTGTCATGTAGAGAAAGAATGGTTCTCCTTGTCGTGTGTAAAACTGATTTTCAATACCTGGGGGAGAGAGAAGAGGTTGGCCTTTGGACTTGCCTCTTGGCAAGGTTTGCCGGGATTTCTTTTTGTGCCAGACCAGAGACAGAGATGAGCTAAGAGTAAAAACACTCGCTGAAATCAGTAACTGTCCTGGGAAGCTGGGTGAGCTCCAATTAATGGATGCTGTTCTCAACTCTTCTCTTGAGTGGTTTTTTCCTTCTCTTTTCCCCTCTCTTCAACACGATGAGTTTTTTTTTCCGAGCTTGTGTTTGTAACTAGCCAGGAGCCATCATGGAGCTTTGACTTGTTCTAAAAGTTCTTGATGAGTCTTAAGTTGGTCCAAGTTATCCTTCGTGTCCACAAATTAGACATGTTCCTTAATCCTCTCGAGGTGCATTCCCTCTCTGTCCTTTCCTGTTCTCTCTGAGAACTGGGTGTTTTTTGTTCTTGATCCGTCTGTAGAAGCCCTGCCTGTCACCCATCCAGGGATGTCTTCCCTCTGGCTGTACCACACCCCAGTCACCAGGAGGCCACCAGGTTTCTTGCATTCTCTAACCTGACCCCTGAGGTGTCAAATGGGCCGTGTTTTAGTTAAATCCATCAGGATTCTTTCCTTTCTGCTGGTGTTGCCAGCCCTTCTGGCTCTGTGTTTTCACAAAGCAACTTCCCTCAGCGTTGCTCGTACCAGAGACTGAAAAACGAATCTGGTCTTTCCTGCAAATGTTTCCTTTTGGAACTGCCTGTATATCCAGTGTCTAAATATTTCTCTCTTTTCGAGTAGCAGTTTTCTTTCTGAAGAAGACCGAAGAGGTTACATGCAGAAATAAAACAAACACTGGTGGATTTTGAACTCTTTGGTACCTAAGATGTTTACTTAAAGGTGCATTTCTCACGTTAGTCTTTCGGTAGATTTTTAGGGCTCTTTGTTACCATTGTGGTCTGAAGGGCTCTGGAAGGTGTTTGCACGTAGTGTTATGACGCGTCCATGCTTTGGTTCCTGATTCCCCCCGAGATGTGGCAGTGTCCAGAGCCTGGTGAGGTCCCTTCCCAGCAGGTGAGGAGCTGGTGCTTCCCCTTGCCCTCTAGCTCGGTTCTCACCGAAGGACAGCCTTATGCCATGGGGAATTTCAGTGTCTCTAAACCCATGTGCTTTATTATTGTAAAGCTACTAACAACGTTGTGTGGAGTCTACAGTGGTTTGTTACGTGTCAAAAAGCTGTCTCTTTTTAATTCATGTTGCATTAATGAATAGAGATGCTTTAGCAGGTATTGATGCTCAGTGTCCAGCTCTCCGGTCTCTGATTTTCCCCTCTCTGAAATGACTGGTGCAGGCTTTTCCCTTTGTCTGGTTGGGTACACCAGCTCCAAGTTGCTAACAATTACATGATTTCCGATGTTGGTACAGCTCGACAAGCAAAGTAGCAATTTCCCCTGGTAAAACTGTGCACAAATGAGCACGGTGACAAGAGGGCGGTTACCCTCGTGTCTTGCAGATCTGAACTGAAGGTGCTTATTTTAACATAAAAAATGAAAATATATTCAGACCATAAATCAGGCAGGTTCTCCATTTAAATGTTGGTTGCAAGGGTGATTTTTTTTCCTCCTTTATTCTGCCTTAAAAACCCCAAAAGCACTTAAAACAGGTAAGGTGCAGAAGGGAGGTAACATTGCACAGCAGCAGCAGCCTCGGCGTGTCCTGTCATGTCATTAGTTCAGCGCTTGGATCCTGAATCACCCGGTTGCTTTGCAGCGACGTGCACGACAGTGCCGAGACCTTTGGGCTCGGAATGCAAATGCTGTTCTCACCTAAGCTTAACTTTTGCCATGGCAAAAGTGTGGGCGACGTTGAGGTTTGACTTCAGTCATCTTCCTCCGCTGCGTGTGCGGCTGAGGTTTGCAGGCTGTGCTGGAGCTGCAGCTGGAGTGGGCTCTGCTGGGACAGCAGGTCAAGGGTCTGGAGCCTCTGCACAAAATAGATGGTTCTGAAGTGCTCTCTGAGCTCCCAGCAAAGCTGGTTCGCTGCAAATTGAAAACGAAAGGATGTCTTCTCATCACAAAGACAGTAATTTCAGCAGGATCAGGTTCTTTTTGCTTTTTTTTTTGGTTTTTCCTCCCTCTTCATGGAAATGCAGGGATGATTAACAATCAACACATTTCTATAGCCGCTTTTGTTCTGGATTCTTTCAACCTTTTAGGCTGTCATTTATTCATCTGAAACCTCAGAGGGAACAAGTATAGAAATAGATGATGTAGTAATCCAAGGGCTTGTGAGGAGGTGAAACTTGCCTGTGATTGAATATGTGCATTTTGGATTATCCTGTATGACTGCCGCATGAAAATATTTCACTTAAGCACAAAAGAGGTCTTCATTTTGTCTTTAAATAAATAATCTCTCCATTCTGCAGAGTGTTATCATCCTCGTGAGCGTATTAAAGCTACGCAGCTTTTATAAATACAAAGTTGAGAACTTCTGTTTGCAGTATTTCCATCGTTGCGGCTTCATCTTCTCTCCTGCTGTATTTTTATATTCAAAAAAATGAAATAAAATATACTATCCTTATATTTATTCTCTACTGTGAGCAGGTTTTGGCCTTGGGGAAATATCAGGTATCTAAGTATAGAAGAGGCTGAAGAGAAACTGCTAAGTTTCAACGGGGAATTGCAAATTTCCTTTTAATTTTAGTATTGCTGCGCAGAAAGGAGTTTGTTGGGTTTTTTTCCAAGTAGCGCAGAAACAGCTGTGTTGGTGTTTAAATATTCAGTGGGTTTTGTAAATGACATATTTAAATATCTTCATATTTATAGATTTCCCTCATCTGAAACTACTCTCAAGTAGGATTTTTTTTTTGAGAGAGAGGGGAATAATTTTTCTTGACTCTTCCCTTTCTCCAGTTGGCATTTCATAAAGTCTGGGTCTGCATTCAAAAAAAATGTAATAACCTTTTTGTTGCCAACAGCATATTTGATGCCTGCTTTCTCTAACTGCAGAAGAGTTGGTGAAACTTTCTACTAAATGCTTAAAATAGCCAGGGGAGATTTGGAAAAAGTGATGAGTGGTGTATTACACAACCAGCCTGCCTGAAGCTGGAAGCGCTTCCAGATCATTTAGGAACGAGCGCACGAGAGAGTGGCAGAGTGAGAAAATGCATACTGCAACTCCGAAGTGATCGGAGCCCGTACCTGAAAGCAGCAACGACGGGAAGTTTTAATAGTGGCTGGTACCCAGCAAAGGCTTTGGAGAGCTTTGCATGTCAGCAGTGTCAGCTTAGCAACCTCCCGAGCTCTTGCCATACACCACGGGCAGAACTGAGAGAGCATCATCCCTTAACGCCCCGTGTGCTGCTGCTTTTCCAGCCTGATGCTCCTAAGTTTCATTGGTTTGGCTGATCTTTAGTTTTCAGGGTTTTTTTTTTTTCCTGACAGGTACTTTTTCCCAGGTGTGTTTTGAAAGAAAAGCCCATGTTCCTAAAGTGATGGAGAAAATCGTGTGTTGATGGTGAAGGAGAATAGCTCAGTCTTGTCTTTGTCAGGTTCTGCTTTCTCATGCCTGGGGGGTGTAAGGTGCCTTGGATGGCCAGGTTGGGAAACCTGGGAGATGAGGATTATCTGGTAAAGCAAACAATAATAATCCCTCCTGCAGTATTAAGTAGAGATGTGTATATTGCTGTCATGGGCAGAAAAAAGAAGGGATGGATGAATCAGTTGTTGGGGGGACCAAATAAATGAGTTGAGGTGGAAGAGGAGAATCTGACCGATTGGGCTTGGACTGTCAGGAAAGGTTGGGACTGGGTAGGAAAGGAGCAAGGTCTAGTGCAAGAGAAGGCAATGGGAAGGCAGAAGAGAAAATGAAGCATGGGAGTAGGAGGAATGGTGGTTGGAGTAATGCAGCTGGCAAGCCTCCCTCGTCATGGCCCCCCAGCATACTTCAGAACATGGGATTTTCCTTGCGTTTCCAGCATCCTTGGGTTTGACTCTTGCCCGGTGGCGCTGGTACAGGCAGAGAACAGCCAAACATTGCTGGCAGTATCTCTGGGAGCTGCAGGTGGCAGAGGCCTGTGTGGGGATCTGAATGTCCAATCAATCGGAGCATTAACGTGTCCCAGGGTGCAGTTACACCCTTACTCCGTCCGCGTGATGAGGGGCAGGACTGGGTTTAACGTGGAAGCGCTGAAACGCACGTTTAAGGCACGATCTCACTTCCACTCAGCATCCCTGGGGGGGATGTGGGAGCGTGGAGCTCTGCAGTCACTTCTTCCTGCAGGACCTTTGCTCTGTGGCCAGGCTCCATCAGCTGACACTGTTCCACCAGCAGCTACGGAGTGGTTTATTTTTATACTTGCTCACTGGGTGATTCTGCCGTTTTTCACTGGGTGTCCTGAAGATCTGGGAAGAGAAGTCATTCCGTCGTGGTTAATATTCAACTGGGTATGATAAGGTGTAATTGCTTTGTGGGAATACCTCTGTTTGTCAGCTCTCCTATGGGGCTAAAGCTGCTTGAATCGATGATCAGAGCGAGAAGCTAATTCTCCTGCTTTGGCTTCATTTTTGGACTGGTTAGAATCAAAGAACCATGGAATGGTGGGGGTTGGAAGGGATGTCCAAAGATTGAGTCCAACCCCCTGCTTCCAGAGCAGGACAGAACTGGAGCAGATCACTCAGCAATGCATCCAGACAGGGCTGGAGAGTCTCCAGAGAAGGAGACTCCACAGCCTCTCTGGGCAGCCTGGGCCAGGCTCTGTCACCCTTACAGCAAAGAAGTTCCTCCTCATGTTGAGGTGGAACTGCCTGTGCTCGAGCTTGAATCCATTGCCTCTTGTCCTGTCACAAGGCACGAGTGAGATGGGGTTGTCCCTGCCTCCTTTACACCCAGCCCTCATGTGTTTATGGGCAGAAACTGCCCTGACTCCCCCAGCACAGCCCCTGACTGGTGCTTGGTGCTTGGACTGGGCGGTCACTGCTGCTGTGGGCTGCAGGTCGCTGCCCTCGACTCTGCTCAGCTAGCACGTGGTTGTGTGGTGACCTTTGTAGATGTATAGAGCCTTGGAATCTGGAGATCTGCGAGTCTTCTGGCTGTAAAACTCATGTCAAGCTTGATCCGTGTCAGAATACCTTCAGTACTAAGCAAGGGTGGCCGTATCAAGGCGACGTTTAACTCCTCAAGCGCTTGAATGGATTCTTATGAAACAAATACTAGAAAGCAGAAAGCGGTGGGTGCTTTTCATTGTTTTAGAGCTGTAGCTTTGCAACTAGGAAGAAAACCTGAGAAAAACACCTTGTTTTCCTTTATTGCACTGGGCAAGACTTGTAGACCTCTCCTGGGTGCCCCAGGGAGGAGAGGAGGTTGCTCTCGGTTAACAAGTCAGAAGTTAAGCCTAACTTGACAAGCTTCTTGACTGAAAAGGGTGGGGGGAAAAAAGTACACTTGTGCTGTAACTAAATCTAGCGTACAATTAATTCCTCTGTGCAGTTCTGTGCGTTAATTGCTGTCATTGTGTGAACTGAGGGTTTAAGCAAAAATAGAAAGTTTTCTAGCTGGTGTGTGGCTTCCACAGCCTGAGCTTAAATTTCCTAGCTGGTGTGTGGCTTCCACAGCCTGAGCTTAAATTTCCTAGCTGGTGTGTGGCTTCCACAGCCTGAGCTTGAAGTGCCAGCCTGCAGTGGCTCTGGGGAGTTTATTCTGTGCTGTCAGTCTCCGCCAGTCATCGGTATGGAAATGAAATTGGGATTGAGGAGAGCAAACCTGGACAGGGTGGTTTGCACTTGGTCTTCTTCTCTTCTCTGTTCAGAAGCTCTCAGCTGGTAGGGTCCAAGTGGAGGTGTTTCTGGATGGGTTCAAATCCCCTTCCCCAGCCCGTGGCACTCCAGGAAGGGTCCTCGGTGCCGTACCCAGTGTTTACTGCTGGCTGTACTGGGCCAGCAGGGAAGCAGGCATTGCTGTGGTGCTCTGGGCTGAGCCCATCTGGCAGCTGGTGGCTCTCTGTGAGTCGAGAGGACAGCCTGGCACGGGTGCTTCCCCCTGTTGGAAGGGGATGGGAGTTTGAGAACAGACCCTTGCCCTTGGGAGAGAGGTGTCTGATACCGCCCGGTTGCTCTTGGAGGGTGGGTTGGGTGGGCAGAGCGACATCAAATGGGTCTTTCCTTTAAACAAGGCAGGGAAAGAGTGGAAGTGTCACCCCCAAACAGAATCCCGAGGCAGAATTATCGAGGTCTGTCTCTCGTGGGGCTGAGCCCCTTCAGCAGCTCTAACCTCTGGCAGAGCTGAAATGACTTGTCTTCAGCACGGGCATCTTCCCCTTTGGGTTGATGCACACCCAGAGCACTTGGCTGTGAGGAAGGTGGCCCACGAGCAGCCCTGCTTTTCGGGCAGTGAAGATAAAACCCCCGGGTTGTTCTCACCTTTCTGCTTCCCAAACTGCCATGCTCACCTGTAAAAATACACCAGGAGCCGTGAGAAACGCCGTGTGAGTTAGAAGCCTGAAGTTTTGCAAGCCCACCATTGCCAGCGGGCACTGGGAACAGCCTTCTGGCTTTTTTGGCACTTTGTTGAAACTTCTGAGCTGCTACTCGAGGCACTGTCTTTGAATAGCTTAATTTATTTCTTTTTTTATTTACGTGTTCGGTCGCTTAGCAACAGAGGAGAGGAAAAATAGTAAACGCAGCTAATTCGGTTTTATTGCTGATAAGTTAGCGTCTCTTCAATATAAAAATGTATTTTTAATACGACTAATGAGCTGTAATTCCTGGCTTTTGCCAGGCAGAATGTTAAATAAACTGTACGTGGAGTGAGTAAAGAACCTGAGCCCTGGGGGGTTTATGGTTACCTCCAGCCACACGTTGAATGTCTGCATGCTATTGTTTGGGGCTCTTGTATGATGCTGCTGCTTTATTAGGTGAGTGTTTCCAATTCTTTGTGCCTCATTTTTCCCTAGCAATAGAAGGGATTGCATTTAGAAACTGAACCAACAGAAAAACCAACCCTCAACGCCAAGCCCCTCTCCCTCGCGCCCGTCGTGTGCAGTAGCACACTTGCTGAAGCGGAAAAGCAGGGAAGGGTTCAAAGTGTGCAAAGCCAGCCTGTCTGCCTGGGAAAGCACTGGAAAGCGTGCCCGTTTCAGTGTGGATGGTAGCCTTTTGGGCTGGGACAAGCTATAAATTCTCCGGTCTTGCATCAGATGTCTGGCAGCAACAGTTAATTTTTATCATTCATGGGGCAGCATTCCTGTTGCTCAAAAAAGCATTTGTCTGATCAAGAGCTTTTTGGAATTTGTTTATAAACCTTTCCTCGCTGCTGGGATATTTGGACGGTGTTAGCAGCAAAAATCCAGCTAATTACAAACGGTTGAAGCAATCTTTCGTTTATTTCATCTTTTTATAGATTGCCTCTTCAAACTATGTCCCATGAACCGGTACTCTGCTCAGAAGCAGTTCTGGAAAGCAGCAAAGCCAGGAGCTAACAGCACTACAGATGCCGTGCTACTCAATAAACTGCACGTAAGTAGTTCACCTTTAGGTGAATCCATACTGCCATGAAGAAGTATTTCCAATTAACTTGACCCTGTTAACGAGGAGACACTGAGAAAGTGGATAGAAATCACTACACCACACTGCTTTTGAGACCTTCACTGAGATGTAACTCTTTAGACATCCTCTGGTTTAGGACACCGTGCTGTTCGAGGTCTGTGCCTCCCAGCAGGGGTACGTATGATACTGGGTTAGCCTCAGGGTAACAGTTTCAGCTTCTGTCATTAACTCTGCTAGCTGTGCTAGTGCTCTAGGTGGGTATTCTTTGGTGGTAACAGCACACAATGGGAGCCTTCAAGCAGGTATGTGGAGTAGAGGATTCTTGGGTGCTGCATCTCAGTGTGGGAAGTCACGGGTGTGAGCTGTGCTGGGAGATGCCCTCTGAGCTACTGGTCTGATAAATCTGTTGGGATTCCTCAAACAGACATAGCTGCTGTTGATCCATGTGAAGGCTAATGGGTAATTATGAGTAATTAGAAGGCCAGACAGTCTCTCTTTCCTTATTAGCTTACAGTATTTAGTATTTTCTGGATAAAATGTTGACATTCAGCAGTCGAAAACCCAGTCAGGCAGTTGATTGCTGTTTTTAGAGTCCCTATAAAAAAAAAAAAAAAAAGCCAGCTGAACTTAAATACCATCTGTTGACTTTAGAGTTAAATAAACTCCATGTTTATGTTAAAATCACATAGCTAGAGTGCTTCATGTCAAAATTACAATTCTAAATATTTTTAGTTTCTTTGAGCCTATATTAAGCTCCTTGTAGAGTGAAATACAAAATGGCCCTGTAGGAGAGTGTCATTTGCTGATTGCCATATGGCTGCCTTGCTCCTGAGTTTCACAAAGGCTGACTGTTTGACTCATTTTGCTGCTGAAAAACATGATTTTATAACCTACAAGTATCGGCAAGGGGAAAAGCTATTTCGGTATTGGCTATAGCACAACGGTTCCTTGCTTGTGCTGCGCTTCTCCTGCTCCTTAAAACCATGATAAGAGAAGTAGACCATAGCATTGTGGAAGCCCAGGCTAGAAGGGACCTCGAGGATCATCTCATACAGCCTATCTTGGGAAAAGCCTGGTCTAGATAAGGTGGCCCAGCTCCCTGCCTGGCCAGCAAGCTTTAAGTCATGGGGGATTCTGGGTTTGGTTTTTCTGGTGTGTAAGGGAAGAGCTGCTGCTCGTAGGTTATGTGTGTTCATGGATTTAAGCAAAAGTATGGTCTAAATACTGCAGTACTGAATTAAAACACTTCAGTTGCCCTGGATTACCATGTCATAGAATCCTAGAATCATTTAGGTTGGGAAAGACCTTTAAGATCATCGAGTCCAACCGTTCTGCCATTTAAAGGTGATGTGCAGTTCAGGTGTTTGGGACCAGTTTCTGTTCATCTGACACTTACCATTTTGTGCCAGGGTCCCTATGGAAATGCAGGATTGGATTTTTCCAGTGTTTAGCCCCAGCTGAGTGATGTTGGTACAGAATGGTACCACCCTGCCTGAGCTGCTTGCTCGATTTGGTGAAAGGATCCGAGTGCTTTACAGTTGGATTGGGGATTATTCAACATGCATCACTGGGAAATAAAAACTAGACCTTGGTGTAGCATGTGCCAAATCAGGTCTCCAGTGAACTGGGGCTGATGCATGATTTTGCTATCATTTGTTCCCATGTATGCCACTCATATATCACAGAATCACAGACGGGTTTGAGTTGGGAGGGACCTTCAAATCTCATCTAGTCCAACCCCCTTGCAGTGAGCAGGGACATCTGTAACTACATTAAGTTGCTGAGATCCCAAAAAACCTTAGCTATCTAATAAAACTTGTCTCATAACTTCTTTTTTTTGCCAGTCATTTGAGTACACGTGTCATCTTTTCCAGTTGTTGGCTCGTGGAGTACAGTGAACCCCCTGTGTTCCTCATGATGTGTGCTGGGGGGGAGAGCTGTGCCCTGAAACGTGCACACAATTGTTATCTCTGCCCGTGATAAGATTGCTGTACTTTCAAACAAAATCAGTGATGCAAGATGTATTCATCATCACTTGCCTTTTTTGGCTTCTGTTTGTCTGCTGGTGGAATTTATTGTCTGCTGTAGAGTGCTCAATGCTGAGGTCAGATTATTTTAAGTTAATGCCATTTAAGGGATTTAAAATCTGGGACACTTGTCTGTCTTTGGTATCGAGAAGCAGGGCTGGTTGAGAAGCTGACATCTAGTGGCCAGAGAAAATGATTCTCTCTTCAGCAAGTGTCAGTCTTGGTGTGTGCTTTGGAAACGTGTCCAAAGTCTTTATCATATTTTCCCAGTATCTTCTTTATTGCTAATAACTGTAGCACTCAGTGCAGTGCGGGCAGAGAGGTCCTGTCTTGGGTGATTGCCCTTGAGAAGGTCCTTCCTGTCGTGAAGAAACCGTGTCTCGACAGAATGCTTCGAAATCGAGCAAGAGAAGTTGTATTTCAGTAACAGAGAACCCTCTGCTGCGTTGCATTGCTGAATATCTGTTGGAATTTGGATCAGCAGCTGTATTCCACGTTCTCCGGAGCGAGAGCTGGCTGTCACACCTAGCACAGCTTCTAAAACCAGCACCTTTTGTGTAAGCCCTAGGTGCTGAAATTCTATCACAGTGTACAGCTCTGCCTTTGCTTCCTTCTTTCTGCCTTCTCCTGTGTTGCTGCTTCACCTCACTACAGTTAGAATCTGGGGGCACTTTCTTCTCCAGGAGAAAAGTGGTCCCACTAGAGTCCTTCAGATCTGAGAATCAAGCTATGAACTTTGAGGCTTAGCCTCAAAAAAAAGCCTAGTTTTAAGTCGCTCTCTACCACTGGATATTGGTTACAGCAAATACAGACTGATTTTTAGTTATTTTTTTAATTAAAAAAAGACACATTTCCTATAAAGAGAGAATATCTGCCTGTGGAAGAGTTGGGGACTGCATTGCCAAAGTCAAATCCAAAGTTGAGGTCCTTTTATATAGCAGTCTATCTAGTCCTTTTATATATGACTTCTTTGTCTAGAAGTCAGAAGAACAGAACATAGACTTCCTGGCCTGAGCCGTTACCCGTTCCTCTTTACCTCCCCTCCAGAGATGTGGTGTTATCTCCTCATGCCTTGTCTTCTGTCCTGTCTGAGCTTTTCATCTCATGGTGTATTCCAGAATCTTGTCCATTTTTTCCAAGTTACAGGTTGCTTAAATGGTTTGTGTGTTTATCTTCCTGAACAACTGAGCAAGAGAACTGGAAATAACTCTGTTAGGAGTTGGAAAAAGGAAATTAAGCTGTTTCAGATGGCCCTTGTTTTTCCAGGTCTTTGAAGTGCTCTTAAAGAAGCTCAGATGTTTGGCTGCTCTTTTTGTAAAGCAGTCAGCAGTTGAATTGTTCTCCTTCCATTTCAGCATGCGGCAGATTTGGAGAAGAAACAGAACGAAACCGAAAACAGAAAGCTGCTGGGAACCGTCATCCAGTACGGCAACGTGATCCAGGTAGGCTCTGAACATCTCTGTCAGCTCTGGAGGGTTGTGCTCCCACTCCCCACCAATGTGGGTTGACATCTCTGGAATTCATGGCCAAGAGATTGTAGCTGTGCAGGAGGTGACCGTGTCCTGAAGTGGGATCCTGTGAAGCTATGATGGGGTCGTTTTTTTAATTCATGGGTTCATTGTGGGGCTTTTTCTGGAGAATGAAAAACAAACAAACAAAAGAAACAAAAATTCCAAGACAAAAAAAACTCAAACCCAAACAATCCAAATGAACAAAAAACAAACAACAATAAAAACCAAAACAATGAAAACAAAACAAAGAAAAAACAACCAACCAAAAAAAAGCCTGCAAACAACCAACAACAACAAAAACCCCCAACAAACCCAGAATCCTTCTTTAAACCCAAGAAAAATGGGAAATACAGTAATGGCAGGATTAAAAAAGAGGATGGGCAGGGAAGTCCCTGTCTTGGTTGAATTAAGAGTGCCTTTGGCCTGTGTGTTTGAGGGGAAAAAAACCCCAGAACCCAATCTACTTCTATTGATCAAAGCAGAATAATACTCATTTTTGGACTAGACTACAAACATCAGTGCTATCAAGAGTTAAGCTGTCAGGCTTTACCCATGTTTTCCCATAAGTTCTGTGAATATTTACAGTAGTCAGGTGTCAAAAAGGCAGATTTCTGTTCCAAAGGAGATGTCTGTTAAATGTACTGGGAACTGAGCAGCAGTTGCTGGGAGCTGGGTGGGTGAGGAGCTGGGGTGCGACCTGTTGCAGCGTACGCACGCGGCTGACTGCGAGCTCTGCGGAGGGCTGAAGAATGAGACTCTCTTTGAGGGAAGTCTTCAAAGCAGCAGCCACGTTCCTGTTGAAGCACAACAAGAGCAGTTTTACTTCTCACCACCTCCCTTCTTACCAGGGAAAGCCCCTTAGAACCCAGCATTGTACAACTGCTGATCCTGGGTTTGTCAACTGGTTTCTGCAAGTCAGGCGCTGAGAGCATTTGTGTTTGTGGATTACTGGGAGAGGGATGGTTGGATTAGCCAAAGGTGTTTTGTGCTGTAGAATTGTGTAGATACTGACTGAAACTGTGCTTGAATTCCTCAATGCTTTTATATCATTTATAATTTAACCCCTCTGTAATGCTGTGGTTGTCTTGCGCACGCTCGCTGTTGACTGCGGGGAGGAAAAATGAGCATTCTTAGAACTGAACTCTGATTCTTATTCTAGCTGCTTCACTTAAAAAGTAACAAATACTTAACAGTAAATAAGAGGCTTCCAGCTCTACTAGAGAAGAATGCCATGAGGGTGACCTTGGATGAGGCTGGCAATGAAGGCTCCTGGTTCTACATACAGCCCTTCTACAAACTGCGGTCCATTGGAGACAGCGTAAGTGCTGGGAGTCCTGTTCCACGGGCTGCTCTCTGCACAGCCCGGCCAGGTTTCTTGCAGGAGGCCTGCCTTGTGATTAATGAAATGCACAGATCTTCTGGGGCGTGATGTTGCAGGAACAACCTTTTTCCTGTGCTGTCATGAGGGGGAGGAAAATTGCTATGGTAACTTGTATTTGGGAAACGCGGAGTGATTTAACGTTGGAGGGAATAAGGGACCTAATTACACTGGCCTTTCACAATTCTTGCCCGATTCCAAGTGCTAGGAACTGTTGAGTTCCTTCAGTAGGTTTGGAACAGATAGTTAGCATCTTGGTTTTCAGTGTTGTCAGTTAGGTGTCAAAACTCATCCTCACCTTGTACGTGAGGAATGAGGTGGTATTGAGGTTAAATGGTCCTCTTCGTGGGAAATACTTGCTTCAGAATTAAATGCATTACCAATTTCATCTCTTTCACCTCAGTTTTACAAAATCCGAGTCACCTGGATATGCTACATACCTAAAACTAGGAGGTAATAAGCTTTGTTATGCTCTATGGTGTAATCCAGGTATATATTTGGCACCTAAATGCAGCAGACTATCAAGGAGGGCTAATTTATCCTGTAGCTCCCTATATTTTGATGTGACTGTTCCTGTTCTATGGACACACACGGTCAAGCCAAAGCACAAGGCAGCGTAGTCTTAGTGGTTCTTTTAAGTGCTTTTTAAGTGCTTTTTAAAGTGCTTTTAAATCACACTGATTCTCAGGCACTTTATCACTATGAATAGTTCTTGTCAATACAGAACAGGCTTTTTGGCTTTTAGTTTACGTAAGACTTCTCCCTAGAAGAAGGGAGGAACAGGACCTTTACTTAACTCCATATTAAACTGTGTTTGCCTTGCCAGCCTGGTCTAGAATCTGACTTTACAAATGACAGCACCTTTTGGAGGAGGAGGGTTTTTGGCTGGCCTTTTGCTGTAGAAACCATTTGTTAAATGTTACCCAAGGAAGCACCTTCATGGAAAGCAGCAGATAGATAAGTTGCCAGCATTGCAGCCTGTGGTTCTTCTCCAAGCCTCTGAATCCAGTAGTAGAGGTGTTGTTGTTTTTTCCTGCCTGAATGACTGTGTATGATGAGCTAAATTCTGAAGCAAACAGAATCCTGCTTTTCATACTCGGGCTGGAAGCTCTCCAAGCTGCAAGAAGGTGATTTCCGCCCATCACTCCCATTAAAAAAAAAAAAAAATGGAAAGAAAAAGAGCTTTCTCAGGGTGCAAATTTCTGTCTGATGCTGCACTTATCCACAGGTTGTCATTGGAGACAAAGTCGTCCTGAACCCCGTCAACGCTGGCCAGCCTCTCCACGCCAGCAGTCACCAGCTCGTTGATAACCCAGGGTGCAATGAGGTAAGGGCAGAGGGGCACAGCTGGAGCAGCTGTTCAGACTCTAAGCTTCTTGGATTTGTTTTATACAAGTCAGCAAGTTGGTTGGTACCTGTGCCATTGGAACAGTTCCCTTGGTAATTGGCAACGTCACAGAGTTAGCGGAGTTTTCTTGTATCTCTTGGGTGCTGGACAGAGGTTTGAGCTTGATCCCTTTTGCTTGACTGGCTAAAAATGTCATTTTTACTTATTTATTTATTTCCCCTTCAAAACCCAAGTGTTGTCCCAGTAATATATAGCAAATGACTTCCTAGCAAGTCAGTTCTGTATCTGTGAAGTCAAGACAGGAAGGACTTTCCTTCCCTAGAGTAATGCCACAGGCACTTGTTGAAAACTGCTGTAGGAGTCAGGTGGTAGTTCCTGGTACTATCTTGTGCAGATACAGCCAGTGGGACTGACAGTTGTAATTCTCCTTTTAGGTCAACTCTGTGAATTGCAATACAAGCTGGAAAATAGTCCTCTTCATGAAATGGAGTGATAACAAAGATGACATTCTCAAAGGGGTAAGGCTCAAAACTTGCCTTCGCTGTAGCTTCTGCACTGATGGGCAGTGTCCCTACTGATGGTGCTGTTTGGGCTTTGTTAGGGGGACGTGGTGAGACTGTTCCACGCAGAACAGGAGAAGTTCCTGACGTGTGATGAGCACAGGAAGAAGCAGCATGTCTTCCTGAGGACGACGGGGAGGCAGTCGGCCACGTCCGCAACCAGTTCCAAGGCCCTGTGGGAAGTAGAGGTAAGAATTGTCACCCAGGCTGTGGGTGGCGTTGTAGGAACATTGATGTTTCTGGTTAAAAAACAGTGCTGTACCTGGGTTTCTGGTTTTTTTTAGGTAAAAGTCTTCCTGGTGTTAGAAGTTTTGTCCTGAAATTCCTTTACTTGTGTGCAAAATCAAAGAGGAGTTGTGATCTCTAATGGTGCAGCAAATAGCTCTCAAATTCAGGTTCTTGACAATTCAGTGAAAGGGGACAGAAGCTCCTGTGAAGTCATTTTCTTACCAGGCACTAGAGTTTCAACACCAGCTAATCATTTCAACTGCCCTGCTGAGTGTACTGAACACTCTGTTTTTGGTGTGCAATAATGTGATTATGCAGATCCTTGTTGGATAGGAGATTGCAACCCTTTGATGGTCTCTGGATTATTTTTTGGGTTGGGTTTTTTTTTTGGCTTTTACTTAGGGTGATTAACACCTTAGCCATTGCTGACTTCTTAAAACCTCCTCCCTCTATTGGTGTTATTAGAGTTGTTCTATGATTTGAAATGTTTGCCCTGTGAGCTGCCTGTGAGAATGAACTAGAATTAATTGTCATGGCTGATGGGTGGATTTCAGAGCTCCTTCGAAAAGTATCTGCTTTGGTACACATTGAAAGGCTCCCTCTAATTCACATCACTCTGACGTGTTACAGCACATCAGTAGCTTCTGTGGTCCCTGTCCATGTGCATCCCCAAAAGGTACAGCTCCGTTCTACTGAGTTATCCCGAAGGAAGTGGGTGCACCTCCAGAGCAGCTGGTGGGAGGTAACAGATGATCTGATGTCGGAGGCTCTGCTTGCCACAGGAGAATCCAGAGAGTACATGCAGCAGCCTCCACATTCCTTTGTGTGATGCCATTGCATCGGAAATATTTCCATGTGCTTTCCCTCACCTGCTTCCAGAAGGTCAAAAAAGTCAAGGATTTGCAGCATTTCTTCAGGGAGTCTGTTTCAAGACCTAGCAACACATGCACATCTGGAGCATCCTCTTCAGTTAGTTCTCTGCTGGCTTGCCCGTAATCGTCTCACCAGCGCTCACCAGGCTCCAGCAGAGTACCAGTTCCTCAATGGTTGGGGTGAACTAATTATAGTTTGCTCCGAGTAGTTGCTGTGGTGTTCACGTATGAAAGGTTGTTTCATCTTACCTGGAGCCCCTTGCTCTGTTTCCTCTTCCCTGCAGGTGGAATATGGTAAATGCTGGGTTCGAGAGGGGGGTGAATATGGTTTCCATTTTCTTGTAGGTGGTGCAGCATGATCCTTGTCGTGGTGGTGCAGGGTACTGGAATAGCCTTTTCAGGTTCAAGCACCTTGCTACTGGACACTACCTAGCAGCAGAGGTAGGTGTTGGAGCTTGCTTAGGAACTCTGCCTTTCCTTCCACGCTGTTTTCTTCCTTTTACACCTGCTGAAAATCTCTCCTTTCCTGCTCTAAAAACAGACCCAGGGGAAGGGAGGAGAGTGGTGTTTGGGTCCTGAGGATTACTACAACAGTAGATGGTTAAACACAGAAAAATGGGTGAAAGAGACTTGAAAGAATATGATACAGGGGTCAGCTTGAGCTTGTTTCAGGTTTTGAATGACTTCCAGAGGCAGTAACTCTTCTTCTGCAAAGAATAGACACTAAATAGTATCCTGTCATGTGGGCAGTAGAATCAAGATGGATTTATTAGCAGATGAATACATTGGAGATGATTGAGAGCCTTTGGGGGAAAATGAATTCAGCTATTGTTAGTTTCTCTTGAATAACTGATTTCCAAGCAGAACTGTGGAACTGACTGTAACATGAAAATGCAGTTAGATTTTCAGACTGGTCTTGTAAGAGCTGTAGGTAACTTTTATATAGCCAAGCACAAAATAAGGAAGTCTTTTTCCATAGTCAACATCATTCCCCGTTTGAATTAAGATTTCAAGACATTATGTTTCTAAGAAAAAAATAGTCTAAGGGTTATAATTTTCTGAGTTTTGCTGCTTAACACTATATTAAAAGTGCTTCTTTTTGCTTTGGCATGTTGATATGACCATGCTTGAACACACAGACCTTTGTCAGTGAAAGCTGTCCTGCTTACAAGAGAGGGTAGCAGGCAGAAGGGCTGTCTCAGCCCGTGCCGTTGGCTTGAGAGCTTCAGTGGGAAAAGTCCAGATGAAATATCCCATTTTAGCTTCCTCTAATAAGCAGATTGGAGAAACAGCGGCATTTTGTCACATGCACACTTGCAAATCCTTTTCAGTAGTGACCCAGGGGAGAGCTTTTCCAGTAAATCTCAGGTTTGCTAATCGGCCAAAACAAAAACATGCTCTTACATCACGCAGAACTATACCAGAGGAGACTGCCCACCTGATCCCTGGTTAGAATAGCATTTGTTCTCCAAGGTTTCTGCCACACCACTGATTTCTGGTTGAAATTCCACTTGGGATTTTAACAAAAACCCTTGAAACTTGGTAACTCTCTCTCCCCCTCTTGCTCCGTCTGTGATTATCCTGAACAAGATCAATCTCTCTATGTATCTGCAGATTACTTAACTGCTTAATCCATGGGCAGAGAGATGCCCAAGCAGAAATGAATGGGTTTGCACACTGCATTAGTTCTGCATGCCTGGTAGTGCTGTAGCAGTAGAGTGCAATTTTTATTTAAGTTTTTTTTTTTAACAAAGTAAATTTAAACCGTGCTGAGGTTATTTCCCACTTCCAGCTCTGTTAGAGTTTTGACGTGCCTGTGATTCTGTTCCATCAGGTAAACCCTGACTATGAGGAAGATGAGCTGGAGTGTCAATCCTCAGTAAGTATAGGCAAGAGTATGATCTTGCCCCTAATTGAGGAGGGCTTGACACAGGCCCCCAGGTATTGACCTGGCCAGTGGGTAGATGGAGAATCATTTAAAAATGTTTTAAGGCCAATCAGATGAGTGGATATTGTAAACTGAATTAGACTGTAGTGAAGAGCAATGCACTTGGAACCAAATTATATGTTATCTGGACCCCCTCACCTCCTCCCTTTGTAGCATCTTTTTTCCCCTGTCTTCCTGTTTCTTAAACCTTTGTTTCTTTGAAGCACTCTCTTGAATAGATCTGAAAAGCAAGTTGCTCAAGGTGACACCAGATGGCAAGTGTCCCTAACAGAATGTTCACGTAGTGCTGTGCCAGTCGCTTGTCTGACCTCCTTGTTGAAGAAATCCATTCCCTCTCGTTTTAGCTTGTCACAGGAAAGCCAGGATAAAGGGTCTAGAGAGCAAGAATGGCAGGGTGAGAATGATTTCCATGCCATTCTTCTGATTTTCCTGTGCAAACTAGTATGTGTTGTTCTGGTAAATGTTGTCGTGTCAAAGAGTGAGTGTTCTGGTGCTTTGTATTAGTAGAGGCTTCTCTTTGGTGTCACAGGGAAACAGCATTGCTTTGGTAGCTGAAAACAGACAAAACTGGAGCAGTGCTTTCCATTGTGCATTATAGTTCATTTATTTTTAGTTGGATTTGATTGTAGGATTATGCAGCTTTCTGGGTCATTTATCCTGTATTATGGAAGACTTGCTCCTTTTGGCTATATTCTAAAGAGCTGCTACTCTGGTTTTTGTTTTTAGAAGATGAATGCACTGTGATGTTTTGAACTCCTGCAGGATGGATTTTTCCTCCTAAAAGGATTTGTTATTTTATCCTGGCCATTAAAATGCTTACCCTTGCCCCTAGATATTGAGCTGTTATCCTGATTAGTTGGTGGTGGTATTGGCTTTATACACTGATCTTCTGGCAGCTTGACTTCAGTAAGTACACTGAAAAAAACGAACACAAAACCCTCAAAAAGATGTTTTTGGGACAGGGACAGCCCCACACCAAACTGTTTTGTTGGCTTAACTTCTTGCCAGTTGATCAGTGTTGAGGTCACTTAGGTGGACATCCAGCTTGCTGGTGGTATGCTAATGTCTCCTGACAAGTGCAGTAAGAAGGATAACACACTGGCTTCAGAGTTGGACTGAGTTTTTTTTCCCTGCTGTCTCTTTACCACTAGGTGGCAAAAATAGACCATAAAGAATGGGATCAGGAGCACATAATTCACTTCTGACACAAAATTACTGCATCGTTTAACACGCACTAGTGCCAGGAGATGGTATAGGCTGCTTTACCCAACCTTCTCCAAACTCCAGCTCGATCCGAACGTGAGCGCTCTGCGTGACAGCAGGTTTCTTTGCACAGCTCTCTGGTTTGTTGCTGTTGTTAATACCCCAGTGAGCTGTACAAGAATGGGGTTTAAATGGGCATAGGTGAGATGCCAGCGAGAATCAAAGCCTTGGGGACGAAATTTTACTTCTCTCTAAATTGCCCCTTTTCCTACTTACTGATTTACTACTGGGTTTCAGCTTTGCCACGGTATCAGTAACTGGCCAGTTGTCTCCTGACATACAAACTGTGAACACAGAGTCGCTGCCTTCTTGTGGGGATGGAGGAGACAGCTGAAATTTGGAGAACTCATTCCAAGTGAGCAAATTTCCCCTGGTGTAAAGCCTCCAGATGGACTCTGAGTATGTAGTTGCTGCTTTTCTTGAAGGCACTCTCCCAATGTGTATTTCTGTTCCATACAGCTAACTGTCTGTTCCCATGTGGAAAACCAGACTTTAAATGCCACTACTTTGCAGCCAAGTTCATTGACTACAAATGTGCTAACTACAGAATATCCTGGGGCACGAGCAACATCAGATACCTTTTCCGTACATTTCAGGATGGCAGTGCCTCACACCAGGACTTTGCCAGACAGGTACTTGGGTGCTGCCTGTCCTCCACTGGTGCAGTGGTCACAGAGAAGCTGGTAAATTGGTTGCTTGATGGCTTTGAAAATTACATGTAGGATTTAGATGTTTTTACGTGGACAGTTGGCTCCTGCCTTGTCAGACAGTCAGCAACTCTTTGTGTTGACTGGTGCTAACTGGTAGTTCCCTAGGACAGATTTCAGAGGAAGTTGTTGTTCTTTTTTCGCAGTTCACCTGTATTTTTTCCTGCCCTGTTGTCCTTTCACCTGAAAACCCGTGTTTTTACTCGGTTGATGTTGGTATCTTTACTTTTCCTAAAGGAGGCTGGTAATTTGCTAGCACCTTGGGAATAAAGATGCTTCTGATGCCATCACGTCTGTGGCGTATCGTGTTGGAGCGCATCGCACGCCTCCGTGTGAACAGCCAGAGCATCCACCTTGTCCATGAACATTCTGTTGCCTTTTGTTTGTCAGTGATTGGTAGATGTGAGTCCCATTCTTGCTGCTGAAGTTGACTATTTCCCAGCAAGACTGTTGGTGGCTGGTAGTGTTGCTGGGGTTTATGTTTGCAGCTCACATAAAGACGTTGTTAGTGGTAACTGCAGTGTGCTGAATACGTTTCAAGGGCTGGTAGTGTCAGGGGTGGGGAATCTCAGCAGATTTGGGTCAGAGTTCCCAGGGGGTGAATGCCTGGGGGATTCTGAGTCTCTTCTGGCACTGCCTTGCAAGACATGACCGCTGTGGTTTAGGATTTATTGTGTTCGTGACCCAGAAATACTCCGAAGTTACTAACCCCAGGGAAAGCGAAGAAATGGTTGTCAAGAGCAGCTACTTGTCAGTTTTCCTGGTGTCCAGTAGCCCAGCTGTCTTAACCAGTACTTGGAGTGGCTCAGAGTCACGTCTGCAAATGGCAGGACACATCTATTCAACAGTAGGCAGGTGGGGCTGGAGGTCTTGGTCTGACTGCGTGTGCTGGGACTTGTCCCACAGCTGGACCCCGAGCAGGATGCCTCCCGCAGAGGCTTGCGCAGCGCTCAGGAGAAGATGGCCTACTCCCTGGTGTCCGTGCCCGAAGGAAACGATATCTCCTCCATATTTGAGCTGGACCCTACCACCCTGCGAGGAGGAGACAGCCTTGTCCCCAGGTACAGCTGAGCGTACTGATAGAACTGACTTGTCTGCTTTGGGTTTGGTGATTTGATTGATTGATTTCATTTTTGATTAAGGTAAAGCTTTCTACCACTATTTTTCTGGCATCTTTGGACTTAAGGTTCCTATTCAAATTAATCTTAGCAAGTGCCTGGAGCTTGACTCCAGTACTTTCCAGTTGAGCTGTAACAGAATGCCACTTTGCAGGTGGGAAAACTGACTTTGTGACATTCTTGCCTGTGAACAAACTTGGACCAAAAGCCTTGGGTGTCCTCTCAAGCCATTCCTGTGATGGGTCTCTGTTGTGGCAGCTAGGATGTGACATCAAGTATTTAGCACTTCATTTTCTGTTGTTTCCATGTCCTTTACTGTTCGTGTGGTACCTCTTGCTACTTAAGATGCTGTAGCCTTCCAGGATACACAGTCTGCATGTGGGCCCTTTGCTGTCTGTTCCCACTAAGAAAGCATGGCACTATTTGTTCCATCTACTTAAAGCAACTCTCTAAATCATCAGATATTCTGAAGTAACCAGAAGTTAAGGTGGCCACCAAAAGCAACTGTGCTGGCTGCCTCTTCTGTCCTTTGGGCTGCCACAGGTGCCTGGAGAGAGGAGGTTGTACTGCAGCCGAGAGACTATTCCTTATCCTGGCTTAAGATGCTCATCTGACTCTGGCTTGACATGTTTTACACAAGAGCTGGTAAATGCAAAGTGTGTCATTGCCTGAAATGCCTGAGAAAAGAGTCTGGGAACTGCTGTCCCTATAGGACTGGGGACTGCATTGCATGCTGGGCTCGTGTTCTGGTTTCTGAATGGGCCTTTGATGCTTGTACAACACTGAAAAAGAGCCCAAAACTTCTCAGTTTAGAAAATACAGGTATCAGGGAGTTATGAGCTGGAAAACACCAAGGTAAGGGAGTAAGCTGAGAGCTCAGATACTCTATAGCATGTGGAAATGTGAGGACTCGAAGAGGCTTTTTGTTTGTTACTGTGCAGCACCTCAGTCACAGCTACCAAAAAAATACCACTGCAGTTCTGGTTTACAACAGAACCTCTTTATTTAAATTCACCTTAAAAAGATCATCTTATACAGAATGAAATAAGGAAAGCAGACTCTTATTCCCATCATGGTATGTGGCATGGATTAAGATGACACTTTTTCCTCCCCCATTTGTTCCTGCCAATATCCTGCAATTGGAATAATCAGAAGATTTCCCTTCTGGGAAACTGACTCATGCTTTGAATCTTTCGCCTTGCTTTCAGGAACTCTTACGTCAGGCTGCGGCACCTTTGCACTAACACCTGGGTTCACAGTACCAATATCCCCATCGATAAGGAAGAGGAGAAACCCGTGATGCTCAAAGTGAGTTCTGTTGGTTGGTGTGAGCACGGCTTTCGATTCCTGCGCTTTGTGGAAGCGTCGTCAGGAGAAGTTCAGTGCCTTGAGGGTGCTGGGTTTGTCCAGCAGCAAGCAGTGTAGCAGGAAGGAATAGTGCCTCTGCAAAGTAGTTCACCTTAACGAGCAGGTTTTGACAGCAGTTTGCTAGTTAAGCTGTTCAATTTCTACGGTACGGCAGCCATCACGAGGAGGATTTTTTTTCTTCCACTATTTACAGCAGCATTTTGCAATCTCACCTGGTGTTTTTCTGGGTTTAAGGCCAGCGTTGAGCTTGCACAGAGTGGTTCTGTTCCCAGAGTTTGACTTCATCAGTAGCCTCATACTGTCCAAGTGGAACGTGGCTTTGCTTCTGCTTTGCTATCGCTGAGTACACGAATCACTGCTTTCCTTGCTGCCTTGTGGTTTGGTGATAAAACTTGTCTGGGTTTCAGATTGGTACCTCTCCAGTGAAAGAGGACAAAGAAGCTTTTGCCATAGTTCCGGTTTCCCCTGCAGAGGTTCGGGACTTGGATTTTGCCAATGATGCAAGCAAGGTTTTAGGTTCCATCGCTGGCAAGTTGGAGAAGGGCACGATAACCCAGAATGAAAGGAGGTAAGGAAGCAAGAATTTGTTTCAGACAACGTTGTTTCCTTTAGTCAGTAACTGTTTCTCTGAAAATAGGTATGCTGTCTTCAGAGGAGGGATTTTCTTTCCTCCTCCATGAGATTCATTTACCTTTTAAAGCTGGTGGGTTTATTGTTGATGTGTCCATAGTGGAGGTTCTCAAGCCTCTTCTGTCCAGCCCTCCCTGTTGTTCTGTGATACCAGAGCATGAGAACTGGTGTTGTGAACTTGGAGGAATAATCCCCAGCATACCTTTCTTGATGGGCTTTGCAAGTTGAGTGTGGGAATTTGTAATCCCTCTTGTGAAGACTGAACATATGACTTCTTCCAAATCCTCTGATCATCTCTGTGAAAAGTATGTGGCCACACAAAAAGAGCACAGAGTCAGCCCTGTAAATCCAGGGCCCATCTGCTTCTACAGCCAATGCCTTTTATTTGGCCTCAGGACAGATTATCACCTGATTATTTTTTTTATTATTATTATTTTATATTTTTTCCATAGCACTTTAAAGAACTGCCAAACAGAACTTGGCAAGCATATTGTTGCCCTGAAGTGATACAGTTGTCTTACTGCTCCTATGGTTTAGCTGTTAGTAAGGCTGCAGCAACAGGGAGCTGTAGGAGTTACGTACAAGCCTCTGCTTTACCCAGCATCTAAGTCAGTCTCTGATGTTATTTTTTATATTATTGTTATGCAGTGTTTTGAAATAAATATAAGCTTACACTGGCGTTGTCCTTCTATCAGAATTTGTAGTCTAGCATTAACAGCCTCTGCCTCTTCTGTAGATCTGTTACCAAATTGTTGGAGGATTTGGTCTACTTTGTTACTGGTGGAACTAATTCTGGACAAGATGTCCTTGAAGTGGTGTTTTCTAAACCTAACAGAGAACGGCAAAAACTGATGAGAGAACAGAATATTCTAAAGCAGGTAGGCTGCATTTTTATTTCCCCCTCTATACCTGCAGGGAGGGTTGTCAGAGAAGAGAAACAAAGAGAACCTGGGCAAATTGGTGTTTTTAGGACCAGGCTGGCTAGGGCTGTGAGCAACCTGCTCTAGTGGGAGGTTTCCCTGCCCATGGCAGGGCGGTTGGAACTGAGTGATCTTTAAGGTCCCTTCCAGCCCTAACAATTCAGTGATTCTGTGAAATTCAGAGGGACTAAAAGACCCATAGAGTTTGTGGCTTTCAGTAGGCTCTTGGCAGTGGACTAGGACCATGACTAGGAGAAATCAGAGAACGTGGTGTCGAGTAAAGGTGAGCAACAACCAAAACAGCTTGTCCAGGCTACTCTCTGTCAAAGAGCTTGGCAACTGTCATGTGTTTCTGCTGTACCTTTTAGAACTGTGAAGGCACACGATACTTTTACACTGGTTTTGATCAGAAGGCAGCAGCAGCTCATGGGATTTTATCTTTGTTTTTCAATACGTCTCTAGATCTTCAAGTTGTTGCAAGCACCCTTCACGGACAGTGGCGATGGGCCGATGTTGCGGCTGGAGGAGCTTGGAGACCAGCGCCATGCTCCCTTCAGACACATCTGCCGGCTTTGCTACAGAGTCCTGAGACACTCTCAGCAGGATTACAGAAAGAATCAGGTTGGAAAATACATCCGTAGCTTCCACAGGCACTAATGTGGTACCTGTGCTCAAAAAACCCTCGCCCAAATCAAACCAGAAGAGCTGCATCCCATGAGTTAAACGCTGCTGTGGTTGGACAGTCAGGAGAGATTGGTGGAGTGCTCGGTTTTACTGGTTCTGGCAATTTTCATCTCTCTGGGAGACTGTACGTGGTGTAATTAACACCAGCTCTAGGGGGCATTTCAGAAAACAACAGAATTGCTGTCAAATCCAGGTGAATTATGAGTCTTGCTTCACTCTTTGTGTGCTACAGGCTCCGTTGAGAGTTGGCCTGTGAATGAAGGCTGTTCATTTTTTTTGTTGCCATTAATTAGAACCAGGCTTATATCAGACAAGGATAAATGCCTCGGTGGTGTCTGCTGGGATGGAGGAGGTGTTCAGGTTGTCTGTCACCACCTGCTTTCCCTCAGAACAACAACAATTTGAATCTAATCCAGTTCACTGCTTTGGATGATGATGCTGACAAATATCTTACTGTTTCCTGCTAGTATTTTCTTAATTTCTGGCAGTTAATGACAACACCTTCCTCCTTCCCCCTCTGTTCTGAAGGAATACATAGCGAAGCAGTTCGGCTTCATGCAGAAGCAGATTGGGTACGACGTCTTGGCCGAGGACACCATTACAGCTCTGCTCCATAACAATCGCAAGCTCCTGGAGAAGCACATCACAGCTGCTGAGATTGACACTTTCGTTAGTCTCGTGAGGAAAAATAGGGAGCCCAGGTGAGATCTACACTTCTGGGTGTACCATTACCCTTTCCCTCTTAGCCTGCTGAGAGAAATCTGTACCCGACGACGTGCCAGTGAGGAAGCACAGCTAGTTCACTTCTTGCTGGCACTCGCCGTACCCTCCCCCTCGGGCAGCAGTCTCACTCTGCAGTGTTCAGATGAAGTTCTGAATGTTTTCCTTCTGAGATGTAGATTGCTCCAGTCTAGATCTCCACAAGGATTGATAGCCTTTTGGCTCGCGTCTCCCGACAGGTTTTTGGATTACCTCTCGGATCTGTGCGTTTCCATGAACAAGTCTATTCCGGTGACACAGGAGCTGATTTGTAAAGCCGTGCTGAACCCAGCCAACGCAGACATTCTCATTGAAACCAAGTAAGTGAAGGCATTTCAAGGTGCTTTTCCTAGCGTGGAACAGAAGGCAGGGGATTCAAAGCCCAGAGTACAGCTGGCAAGTCTAGAGCAAGCAGTTGAGTGTTGGGGGCTCCTCGTCAGATGCACAGCAAGGGGGATTGACGACAGCGGACGTCTGCCGTGTGCACTCTGAGATCTACAGTTGGACAAACCCTTCCAACCCCTCACGCTTGATCCCAGTAGGGAGACTTTGCAGGAAGGTGTGCAGGGTCCTGTGGACCTGCTCCTCCTCTGGGCTGCAGGCTTTTTTCTCCATAAGGTGCCTGACGTGAGCGAGCGCTCCGTGGGAACGTGCCAACTCAGCTCAACTTGCAGCAAAGCAGAAGCTGCTGCATCTCTGCTCACCCTGCTTTCATCATTGCTCAGCCGCTGCTGAAGCATCGCAGCGGGCACCAAATCCAGGCTGGCTTTGGTAAAGATGGGTTTATTTGGTACGTTGAACAGAGCACAGATAATTGTGATCAGAATGCCATAGAAGAGAAGCAGATCTTTGTCAGAGTATTTAAAACAGAAGTGGATGAGTGTTCTCGGATGTGTAATTCTCTTCATGAAATCATGAGGACTGTATGTATTTCCATCAGCACTTACAGTTGCTACATCACTTACCTGTTCTTATCCTTGGGTATTTAGTCTCTTTTTCAATGTATGATCTATTTTGCTAAAAATTCCCCAGACCTTTTTAGTTTCAATAGCTGCTTTGTGTCCAGTGATTTTGCCACATAAGCAGAAAGCAGTTCTGATCCAGTGGTCATTTTTGTGATACAGAGCCAGTCCAGTTTCAGCTATTGTTGTTTACAAAATCCTTTCGCAGTCTGAAGGAACGATCTTTGAACCAGTTCTCCTGCAAAGATGTTTTTGAAAGCCAGTCAGACATGTCTTTAACGTCCATATTTCTTTTATCTTCATCAGTTGGAGTTGAAAAGTTGGTCTTATGCTTTGAATAATAAACCCCAAACATTTTATGTAGTAAATTGCTGATGTTGAAAGATACTCTGCCTTTAATTCACAGAGTTGTTTTCTGAATGGAAGTGAGATTGTGAAATTAGTTTCTTCTATATCCCTTATACATTTCAGCAAGTGTCTTGAGCCTTCTAAAAGATCTGCTTAGATCTTGGCAGTTTGTGATCTAACCTACTTTCCTTCTGGCAGGCTGGTCCTCTCTCGGTTTGAGTTTGAAGAAGTGTCAACTGGAGAAAATGCCTTGGAAGTCGGAGAAGACGAGGAAGAAGTGTGGTTGTTCTGGAGAGACAGTAACAAGGAAATCCGCAGTAAGAGTATCAGAGAGTTGGCTCAAGATGCCAAGGAAGGGCAGAAGGAAGATCGGGACGTGCTCAGCTACTACAGGTTAACAGCACACGCAGTCATTGGCTAGCACAGCCCATCAAGGCTTCGAGGGGAAGCCTTTGGTATATAGGCTGTAGTTGGTTTGGGAGAGAGGATACTGGTTTCGTGGACGAAATAGCCATTGGGGAGTGAGGATGAGGCACCTGTTGAAGTGAGAGCTAAAAGCACAAAGTTATGCATGGTGAGAAGTCCAATTATCAGCATAAGCAAGTTGAAACTGTCGCTAAACAAAAAACCAGTTGAGGCTTCGAGTCATTGAATTTGCACAGCTGCTAATGCCCCCTTTTGGATGGTTTCCTGCTAACTGGCTGCTAGGAGAGCCTCTGTTGCCTGTTTAGGTTACCTGTACTGAGGTGGTATTGGGGGTGAACAGCCACTCGGAGAGGATTTCAGTGTGCCAGGTGGCTTTGCTCACTTTCAACAAGTCCCTGCCCTTCTCCCTCCCTTCTGCATGTCTCTGTAAGCTCAAAGCCTTCGGTCGTCCCGTAGTTCCCAGCAGGACAATATAGCCAGTCATGAAACTGCCACAACCTGGGCTTGATTAATGTGCAGTGCTCTTCTGTACAGCTTAAGCTGTGCTTTTAGCAGTCCCTGACATGAAGCGATGTTTCCAGATGACTTGACAAGACACCAAGTTCTTGGCATAGTGGAAGATCAGATTTCAGCCCAGACCAAATTCCTGTGTCTGGGTTATAAACTCCTGAGAGTGCTTTCATGGGCTTGGTGGTGCTGCACAAAGTACAACTGGATTTTTTTAAGTTTATTTATTATGAATAGCTATCTTAGTCTGTATTATCTCTTCCATTGAAGTGGTTCTCACAGTAGATCTCCTAACCCATGTTTTCATGTGAGCCTGTGGGACAGCTGAGCTCAAAAGGAGACCTCTTGTATATGTTTAAAAAAATTCTATCTCCTTTCAAAACAGGTTTCCTTGCACTCGTTTTTAAATGGAATTGGTAGTGATAGTTATTTTTAGTCTATTTAGAGTCTTATAATTTTACAGACTTGTGAACAAACGTAAATCAAGGGGTTTAGGATAGGGTTTGGTCGAACTCCCATGAGGAGTGCTGAGAGTGAAAAGGAGTCTGCTTCCAATTAAATGCTCGTTTCTTTGGGAAGCCTCACCATTGACACTTCAACAGAAGCCTGTTTGGATACTTTTGAGTCCTTTACTTTATGCTTTACTTGAAAGCATGTACTTTATGACTAAAAGCTAATTATCAGTCTGTTGACTGTGCGTACCTTAAATACCAGCTGCTTGCTTTTAGCTTAGTGATTGAAAAGCTTAGGAATTAAGTTTCTAGCTTTTCACTACCAATTTGTGGACTGAAGCTCCATAGTTGTTTAAGAAGTACCTGATTTTGAATTATTCCATAGTCCCCATCCATGTCATGGCCTCAGTGCACAACTGTGGCTTCAGCATCAGGAAGAAGTGTTTGGATTGCTACAGTATTGAGGCTGAGTTGCCTGAAGTGTTCTGTGGATTCTTCCGTAGCTTTCCTGAGCGGCATTCCTGAATTCTCTGGAACTCGGGAAAATACCACTCCTTTTCTTGTTATCCTGCTGTGTTACTTTTTACTAGTGTTTGAGAAGTAGTTTGTTCTTTCCATAATAAGAATAACTCTGTTACTGGGTAATAAAAGATTCATTCTGGTAATACATATAAGAGCACATAAGTATTCTACCCAGTGGGTGTTTCTGGGAATTAAACCATAAGCTGGTCATGTATTTATTTTTTTTCCTCCCCTGAAGGTACCAACTAAACCTCTTTGCAAGAATGTGCCTTGATCGACAGTACTTAGCCATAAATGAAATATCTGGCCAGCTGGATGTGGACCTCATTCTCCGGTGCATGTCTGATGAAAACTTGCCGTACGACCTGAGAGCCTCCTTCTGCCGGCTCATGCTCCACATGCACGTGGACCGCGACCCCCAGGAACAAGTCACGCCGGTCAAGTACGCTCGCCTGTGGTCTGAAATACCTTCTGAGATTGCAATTGATGAGTAAGTACCTGCTGGAAGGGCGGGGAAAAGGACATCACATCATTCCCTGGGAAGGGAAAGCAGGAGAGGACTACTTCATTTTTCTCTCCTGCTTTGCTTGGTTAGAGTGTAGACTCTTCAGGGCAGACTGTCCATGCTCGAC